>KN491377.1:33361-53049 GCA_000787155.1 Scartelaos histophorus | reverse complement strand
TAAATATTAGTAGTAAATATTGCCCTCATGGTGGCCGGTGGTCCAGTGTTGGGGGCTTTACTCGGATTGGCTCCTCTGGGGCGCAGTGCTGAAGAAGGGGATTACCTCAATCCTCTCCCTGCTTCAGCCCGTCCAAATCGACACTTCAGACTCGAACAAAGCAGAGGGACTCTGGGCCTCAGGCCCCTGGCGCGCTGCTAATCCCATTCCAGCTGGACAACAATCCGTCTGGCCAGTGGCCCCTGTGGGGCTGTAAGTCCAGAGTAAGAGGCTTGGGGAGAAGTCAGACAGCTCGTCAGGATGAGGACTTAATTAGCCATGCAAAGTCAAGCAGCCTAATTGAAAAGATTCAACGTGAGCACCGCCACAGGAGCTCAAGAGGAGAGGAGAGCATTTTCCGCATTTTTCTCTGTTCAAGGTGTCCCATTGCCAAGTGCAGAGAAATGCCAATGCTGAGGTGCCCCTTCTGCCCCTGGGATGGCACCACAAAAAGGGGAATGCTTGTAAGGTTAATTGGGCCGGACAGAGTGCCAAGACAAAGTATGGGGAAGCTTGTCTTCAAGTGTTTTGTAGGACTTGAGTTTAATGTTTCATGACAGACTTTATCGGCCGGGTCAGGAGTGGAGCTCTGTCAGTGATTGTATAACTGGGTGCCTCAAGGCAGCAATTATAGACAACAGAAACTAGAGTCTCTAGATGAGATTTTGTCAAAAATTACTTAAAAACTGAGTTCCAATATGTCTTTAGTTCAGTATGAGAGCATGACAATAAGATATTCTTTAGGTGAAATCCGTGTGTTTGTGTACTCAGCCTGAGCCCATGTCAAAGCTCCATCAGCACTCACAGACAGACACTGCACACACTGCTCTCAGAAATAAAACAGAAACTCTGCTGACCTCTCTCTCCATCAACACTGAGTTTAACATGCCATCGCTGCTCGGCCATAATGTGTTTGGAAATGTTGCACTCCCTCCACCTCTTCCACTCTGTAATGTAAAGTAAAGCATTTCTGTGCTGTCAGGTCTATATGTGTTTGAATACATGCCCTATCCCAAACACTGTGTTTAAAGAATGACACACTTTAGAGCTGCGCTCCAGAACAAGGTCCCACTCTTTGCATAATTTGTTTGACCATGCTAGCTGCTCTGACGCTTGTAGTTCAAATGACCTTTTTGACTGAATATGTAAAGTGGCTTAGGTCAAATTGTCCTTGTACAGTTTATAACCTGTAAATAAAAAACTGAATGCATGCAGCCTCAATAAGAGATATTCACTAATGTTTCTGAAACATGGTGTATCTTGTCCTTTTGTTTAGAGCCAAAAACATTTGCAGAGTAATATTTGATCAGTTTAATATACAAATCAATCGATTACATCATAGGAACTTCACAGACATGACCAAAGCGAAAGGCACAAGGCTTTGTTTGAGTTGCTCTAGGCACAGGCTTTCGTAACCATTTGCTCTTTTTCCAGTTCACGTTTCTTCAGATCGTTTGGTCAAATTCCCCCATTAATACATTTCTTTATGCTTCCTGGGTGCACACATGTCCAACCAAAAGAGATAGACACATTCAGTTGTGATGTTAATGTTCACATCACGAGTTCAGTTAGCAAAAATTATGTTTTTAATTATTGAATGAGTGGATTTAAGCTTTAATAAAGTGCTGTGTGGGCTGCAAATAATAGCCTGGCATTTAAATAATAATGCTACAATATATCAAAGCATTCAATACAATGATCACAGAAATAAAGGATACTGCTTTGATGATGTTGTGGTAAATCTAAGGGTCTTATGAGGCATGTTGTGTCTCCAGGCTATTAAAAGAAGTACAATAGATCCAATTCACATGTTTAAAAAATGTTGGTTTGGTTTGCTATCATCACAGTAATCTTATGTCTGCTTAATATCAAATCTAATGCTTCTGGAATCAGCTGAAATAACAGTGCCTGTGTTTCAAGCAATTAACCTTTCCCACTGTGTAAATGGCTTGGGGGAACAAGCAGGAACTGAATGGGGGAATGAGTGAATGTCGGCCTGCGCGCTTTATCCACTCAGGAAAAATACATGGCACGTTTGAGAGAGGCCCCATCTGAGCTGTCTCGAGTGTGGAGGTGAGCAGAGGGAGCTGGTGTGGCCCTGTGGTGTCTCTGTGGGGGAAGGGGAGTGATGGGTGGAAGCGTCTGGTGTACTGAGGGAGAGGGAGGTAAAACATTAATAAAAAGCAAATCAGTCAGGCTTGACATAAACACCCCTTTGTTCTTTAATGTGATGGCAGCAGCCACACAGTCGGAAACATGATACATGGGACCCCCCTCTTATAACACTCCATCCCTCCTATAGCTTCACTAGGACTGCATACACTCACGTTCCAGTGGCTCTTTGCCAAATGCATTTTCTGTCGCACTTATAAGCAGTTACTATACCAGACCCCCCACACTCTCATTAATAAAAGAAAAGATGTAATTACTTAATTGGAATTGTCAATTTATATAGTAGGTTGAGATATTAAGATTTTACTCATAACATGACATATTTGTGGCATTTTTTCAGTTTGATAAGAAAAATACCAAAATGAATTTATTCTCTTAGCTCTTTCCCATAAACGATTATTCATGTTTGGATTTGTTTGGATTATGAGTGGCTTTCTTAAGGCTGCTACACACTACAGGATTTTTCGGTCTTAAATGATTTTTAAATGTGCAACAAAACCACAGTCAAGAGGAGAACCTGATGAGACTTAAAACCTCTGATCGCAAAGACTGCAACAGGATAAGGCTGCATAAAACAGGATATACAGTTGTGAGTGCAATTTGTCAGCTGTTTCCTGTCAACAGTAAAATCACTCGCATTGAGACTCTTAAGTGTTCAAAAGATCAGAGCTCCGCACTTCTAGTTTAGATACAAGTCAAAACTGTGTTATTATTTGTGATATGTGATGCAATATTTCAGATACATGATTTTTAAAGCATAAAAGAACACTTCACACTGGATTGGTTTGATTCTATGGGTAATGTGGATGGGATGCAACACTTTAAATTCTCTGTTGATCTGTTTTATTGGCTATTGCCAAAGACAAAAAGTCAGGTCCCCCGAACTCGGGGAGAAGCCAAAATCGGGCACATTCTCCTGTAGTGTGTGAAGGCCTTTATTCTGTAAAGCACTTTGAAGTACTTTGTGTACACATGTGTGTTATACAAATAACCTTGTAAAATATCTGATCTCATACATTACAATGTCTGATGTTTGATTGATAATAAGAGTTATCAATCAATAAGTTATATTTTAAATGGCAATATACATGTTTCAGTCACAGGGATAGGTCAAAAATCACAGGCGTTAAATACAAATCCTAACAAAGACTATTCTTTTTCATTTTAGAAAATCTAAACTCTGCTTTTTGGGTCTCATAAACCAAGGAGTGAGTCTGACATAAAGTAACAATGTGCTGCTATATCTCCTCTTTCTCCTATCATCTAACTCCAAGTCTAATACCTTGATAATGGGGCACTGTGTCTGATTCGTGTCTGCAGGAAGACAGCCATAAAATTACCTCCCAATGTATCAAGGGCCATACCACAAAGCTGCACCTCAATCACACACAGAATAAGGTCTATTGTAACAGAAGTAAGTGATCCGACTCAGAAAAAGAGGAGTGATAACCCTGAAAGTACGACTATTGCCTAGAGTCAGAGAGCTTTAAAGAAATTCAGGTCAAGCCCTTTTCTGTCTTTACAATCTTAGAGGAATCTGTAGAGTGGGGCATTATATATTAACCTCAAGTGTGTAAAATAAACTTGTGTCAAAATGTCTTAGATAGTTTTCAATTGGTTTCACTCTGTGTTATCTTGTCTTTGTCTTTTAAGGATGGGTTGAGGTGATGAAACTTGCCATATTGTAATGTCTGGCCTATTTGAAAAAGATCCACCAGGTGTGTTTGTATAATGTTTTACATATTAGGGAGGACATCTGGATTAAATGCATATGCTGCTCAGGGATAAGCCAAAGTGAAAAAGTGGTCACGCTTCCTATAAAATGGTTCGAGGTATTCTAAAATAGGGCCAAAATAAGCATAAAGTGACTGCATCCCACCACGCAATGACATAAAAATGCTAAGTGAATTATAAGCAGCCCTTAATAACTCAATGTATGGGTGAATAGTTGTTAGTCCTGAGATGAACTAGACATTGCCCAATAGCCGTAGGGATAGGCTCCAGTCAACCACAGCTCTTGACATGCATACATGGAAGAAGATGAATGATTGTTAAATATTTCCCAAGCTGTTGGAAATAGTTTCTTTCAGGTTTATCTTGCCCTAGTCCTTTGAGAGAAACTGGGTGATGAAACCTAGCAAGAAACTATTTGCTACAATGCTTGAATGATATAACGACGAGTCACATTGCAACAGTGGCAGCCGATGACCCCAAAAGCCACAGGTAAACGGGTCACGAGCTCCCTTTGCCGCTGAGGTCTCTAATGGCCAGAGGGTCGGCCAGTCGTGTTTGTCCTCCCGGATGCAGGGACAATGGAGCTGGGTGCTGATGGACACGGGGAGGCAGGTAGACAGATAATTAGATGGATGGGGAGACACACGGCCGAATGTTATCAGCAAAGAACAACAGAGAATCTCACAATACACCGCAGAGCCAGCTGACCTAGTCTCTTTGTAGCATCTGGAGAGATTCACATTTAAAAGTTATGTCCTACATTCACAGCACAAATAGTTCTTGTCTGCTTGTTGGAACTAAAAATAATTTGGGAACACTGAGCTGGATAATCTAACAATCCAGCTTGCAGTCATTAAAACATTTATACTTTTGGGAAATTAAAGGTGCACGATTTACTCAAGTGGAGAATCAGCCGCCATGGGGATTTTATTTCTTTCTAACCCTAAACCTTGTCTCAGATGTTCCTCAGTATGGTATTTAGAGCATCTGAAACACATTATTAATTATTGCAGGTGTTTAGTTGTTTTTTTGTTTTTTTTACACACAAAAATACTTCGATAGCTTGATGCATTTTTACTGTGACCACTGACCTGTACTTGGTGGAATTAACTGAGATAGATCATTTAAGGTAAAAATAGTTAGAAGCTACACTATGGAACATTCCAGGAAAAAAAACAATAAAATCTCCATTGAAACAACATTACCTAGTGCACCTTCAATTCACAAAACAGCGTAGTCTATCTGGGGTGAACCCCCAAAAGCAAAAATCTAGTAGCATCCTTCAGCAATCAATACTTGAAATGTGATTAAATTCAAGATTTTCCATGGAGGGTTTGTATGATTATTTAATAAGAGAAATTGCATTAAGTGAGAGAGGCTATGATTTATTTAGTTTAAAGTGAAATAATAGAATAGCCAAAGGGATGATTCCAGTCATGGAGAGCTATTCTTGTCTCTTTAGGCAAAAAATCTAAATATTAATTTTGAAACCATTAAAAGATTCCTCACCCAACAATTGTAATGAATGCTATTATCTAGTGTGAGAAACAATAAAAACATCCTCTCATTTGTTTGACTGTTGTAATTAAGTGAAACTGCAAAAGATGTTTCCAATGTTGAGCAAAAGTACTGCCACATTTGTAGACACGCAACCAAGATTTATGGACAACTCCTGAATTTAATTCCACACAGAAGTAGCCATCCACACATAAATGTTTGTTTAATTACTCCTGAATGAACAATAAATCTATTGACACATGGTGCACTCCAGACAGTGACTCCAGGCCTTATGTGATGGCTTTGTGGTCCTTATCGATTTGGGACATTTTCATTAACACTGAGCAATGGTTGTGCAACATGGCTCAATCCTGAGCCAGGACTACAGCATTGACCTAGTTGTCTCTCAGTACACGCCTATGCACGTCCACCATCACTGTCACTGGCCTCCGAACCGCAGCCATGTGAGCACCGATCGATTGGTTCAGTGTGGCCAATGGACCCCGTCCAAAAAGACAAATCCATCACTCTGCCCCATTCTCTATCAATTCTCCATTAACAGAAAATTTAACTCAGCAGCTTTACACTCAAATGCTTTACATGCTTGAGTTAAAACACAAGGACAATAGAAGTGAAAGGGAAGTCATCCCCAACAGCTTCATGAAATAAAAGCAAAAAAGACAATGTAATCTACTGGGGAAAAATGTAGAGCTGAAAAACATGAAATCTTTTGTTGAAAATAAACATTACAAACTACTATATATACATTAATCAAAACAAGTGGACTTACTAAGCTTTTTGCAGCCGACTTGCACTACTGACCAAAGCTTCTTCAGGGATTTGTGTTAGTTACTGGTTCCCACTGTTTATTACAATGGAAAACTCCAGTTGAAGTCTAGTCTAGTTGTTTTAGTTGCTGATATATCTTATCCCTGGACATCTCCAGATTTGGTTCAATTAATTGCAAACTACTAATCAAGATCATTTCTATTTTAATGACTGCACAATCTAGCAATATTCAACTAGAAAACTGACAGTTTTGAGTGATCACCAGCTTCTATCAACATATTGAACCATTGCATGAATTATGCACAGCCAGATGACATCAGTGAACTACAAACGCTTATTGCTTTTCTCACAATGTGCATATATAACTGAAAACTGAATAAAACAATAAAACATTTTAATTTTATAATTTTAAATAGACACTTACATTAAAAGGCATACGTTGCAACAAATGAATAGCAAAATGAAATAATAATTAGCCACTTTTTAAACCATCTACAGCTCAAATCGTATACCATATTACAAAAAAAATAACTGAAATCTCCCAAGTACTCACAATAAGTACTGAACCCCAAAATTTACAGTTCCAGCTTTCATATATTGAACAATAAGTTGATTTAGCAATTACTGTGTCAGGCCTATATATGGGCAGGTTTACATTAGTCAGTGCTGTAAATTACCATCATGATGTGACAACCCACACATCACTTACCTTTGTCTATACTTTGTGCAAACACCTTATAGCCTCCCGCCTCCCCAGTGACCCAGTCCAACAGACAGGAGCAATTTTCTGCTAATTGGGCCTCAGGAAATTGCTCCTCATTCTAATTTAGTGTTGGACAGCCATGAAGACATGTGATCCACTGCTCTCTCTCGCTCTCTTTCATTCCCTCTCTCTCTCTCTCTGAGTGGTGGGTGGTGGTGTGAAGATGACTGCTCTGGACTTTATGCCTCTCAGTAAAATGAAATAGTATGAATGGAGACAAAGTAGAAAGGTTAACTCACCGTGGAAACCAGATGCATTAAATAAGACATGGTTTAGCAGGTCTAGCAGTGGAGGTGTACACATATTGGATTTTCTGGTATAGCTCATTGCCTGATTAAGGCATCAGTAGTTGAGTTTTTATGCATAGCTGCAAATCAAATCCTTGTATCCACTTATTTGCTCACCTGGGTTGAGGTTTGAACAAAATGTGACCTTGTGACGTTATCTGAATGAACTGTGTTAAGTATAAAAAAGAAATAAAATAGGAATAAGGTTTACATCATAAGGTTTCTATCCAATTAACAATTGGAATGGCTGGGGTATTATCTCTAATAACAGCCCCAGACCATGACATCATCTGGATCCAATGACCCTTATCTGACAGAATGCGTCACCTCAGGATTAGGAAGATAACATTAATTGCCACATAATGACAAAACTAACACATTAACTGCAGCATTGGTGTCAAAGAAAACTCTGTTACCAATTACCAAACAAATATCTATGAAAATCTAAACCAGTTTTAGATTTGAGCATTGATAGAAGATATGATGTGTTTATTCATAGAAGATATGAGGTGTCCCTTTTCTTCTGAAAATCTGCTTTCAAAAATATTCCAGCGTTAAAGTTGATTTTGCTTTGTGTGCATTCTGCACTGTAGCAGCCAATCCAAATGTGCCATAATTGTTTAGTGGGAGACAGACCTCTAAACTGATGCTGAACTTTGAAAATAAGCCTTTTCTTCTTAAAGACAAACTAAAATTAAAACTGTGTGTTGCTCTTAATACATAAATAAAGCCATTTCTTTCTCAGAATAGCATTTGTGTTTTCAGTTGGACATGTTTGAGTTAATCCTAGCGCCACATAACTCTCCTATTATGACATGGATTCAAGTCAAAATACAATAATTTAAGTTCTTGTGGTAAAAGTTAAGAATTTAAGAGCATTATAATTTTAGGAGAGCACTTCTAAATGGTAAGGCCAGTGCCATTTCATGTTTGTGTATAAGCAAAATTAGTGTTGAGTGGATGCCAGATGGACCTTCAGTTTTCAAAAACACATCTGTCCCCTGAGGCTCAGTGTGACCCATACACAGGGTTCATTTGCATGAGTAGATCAATACACATGCATGTTTTAGCACACATCCCAGAACCCCCTGATACAAATAGTGACACGCTACACAAGGCACCAATCTCACACTTTTACCTCACTCTAGAGTCCTTTCTAAACCCAGTCAGTCACAAAAATCTGTATATTGTGTTTTGGCATAATGTATTATCAAAGTCAAAAGGATTATTTAAAGGTGCACTGTGTAACCTTTTATTGGGGGTCTGTTACATGTTTTTTTCTATGGATTTGCCATTGCTCCATTAAGAATGTTGCACAGTATGGCATTAAACAGCTCTTCTTTACATGTATTAAATTACAGATGGTTTTATACCTTAAAAATACCTACAAAAACAAAGACATTCTGACTGTGAGCAGGGTTGCCTCTCTATAGATCTGACCTTTAACTTGGGCTAGTTTGGTCCCCATGAAGATAGAAAGGTTTAATATCATATTTTGAAACATTACAGACAAAGCAGTCACATCTCCTTGGAGAAAAGCATTTGGCAGCAGCAGAAAAGTTACACAGTGCATATTTAAACCTAAAAAACATATTTAAAAACTGTTTGCAACTGAACAACTACAATAATATTAATTGTTCTCAGTGAGGATTCCTATTTAGTTAAAAGTACATGTGCCTCTCTACAGTGTAAGATGGGAGAGGATCTTACTTATCTCACGCACATAATGCCTCATTAGCTTGAAAGCTAACTTCCTTTCTTGTGTGTGTGAAGAGCCATATTTACTTGAAACAAATATACAATATCTTATCAGTTGTTGCTTACTGATGTCAAATGCTTTAAAAAATCTGAACTGATAACAAATCCCCCAAAGCAAACAGTTGTCATCGAAGTCTCCATCAATCATGCAGATAGGTATGTGTCCCTGGGGGGCGCTGCAGTAGGACGGTGGCTGCTATAATAAAGAGGACTCATCAGGTTAGGGCAAACTTATTACAGTGTGCGTGGCCTCCCAGCACTACACACAGTCAGTAAACCTCCTGTGGTTCTCTCACTGTGCAATAACAGCTCAGTGTGAAACATGGATTTAGGAGCCGAGGGGGGCGTATCCTGGGGCTACAGCTAAGAGTAATGTTAACGTCTACATTTCATCTATCATAACAAATTGAGAACACCTAACAGACAGAGGCATTGCTATTAATCTAAGTAACACTCTTTTAGAACATTGAAAGAAATGACTTTAAACTGTCTAAGGAAATGTCTGTGTAATCCCTCAATCATCCAGGTAGTAACAGCTCATCCAAGCAGCTTCTCCAGTTTTGAAAAGCTAAACTTTTGCCTAGTTGATAGAAATTGATTTTTTTTTTTGGCGATGTTTTAGGATATGTCTTTATTGAAAGCATGACTTGAATTGTGCAAGCATTGTCAGGGAATGGCGATAGCAAAGAATAAATTGTTAAGTACAACATTTTCTAGACAAGTTGGGCATAGGTGATATAAATTAACAATAGGTTTTAGAATAGTGAGACCAGGTTGTTCTGATATAGTGAAGATCCAAGTTTTTATTGTTTTCTGGTCATCTGTGCTATGCTCAAAAACCCTGAGGAAAAAGAAAGCTAAAATTCCACTTGGGTGGCATTGAGAATACAAAAAAGAAGAATGTTATGGGCTTCTGGATGTCTCACCTGTCAGAGCTAGAGAAGATATACTCACTGAGAACTTTAATGAAGAACCCAGATCTTGTGTCTTTCCACGTTGTGAGGTTACAGCTCTTTTTCAACTGCTACACCTGTTTCCTCTCCTATTTTATCGCTGTCTCTTTTTGCATGGGCCTATGAAGTTGTGACATTTATGTGGATCAAATTACTTAAAAATTTCCAGTTATTAACTGCAGTTAATAAAGAGTTTACAGTACTTTGTATTACTGCAGCATATGCATTCAATAAGAACAATGTGTAGTCTTTGACCAGTATCTGACCAGGCATGCTGCACTGCCTTTTGTCATTTGAGCCTCATAGCCCCTGACAGGAAACATATTGCAATTCCTATAACACGCCTCAAGCCACCATTACAGGTTAGCTTTTGAAGGGGTAGTCCTTTGCCCTAGCATCATCAACTACAATCTCTGGCCCTGCACCTGAGAGCTTTAAAGAGGAGTGGACATAAGGGTCAGCAAACCACTGGTACTATCCTGATACCTATCACCTGTCATTATGTGGCTCAGGTAATGCACTCAGAATGGTTTACAGAGCCTTAAGGGTATTTCTCTGCTTTAAGTATCCAGAATCAAAACTCCTTCAAATATCACAGAGATCCCCTGAGGTGAGGTGTAGCAGCGACCTTTGACCTCAGAGGTCAGGTGACTAATTAGCCAACACCTCTGCGAAGCTGTGGAATGGTGTTCGCCGAGGGGAGGAAATGCAGAAGTGGGATCTGTCTATTCCCCACAGAGGGATTACAAGTACTCACAGGAAGAAACTGGGAAACAGGTGATTATCATATAGGCTCTAACGTTACCTTTGAAAATACAGTTCTGTTACAGTTTGAGGCAATATTATTATTAGAATCTGTGGATGATTTTTTTTTTTTCAATTAAAAAACATGAAATTTATGGGCTATGGGCTACAATCAAAATGATAAACTGTAATCTAATCTTTTTAAACACATAAACCTAGATATCAAGACTAAAACAATATGCAATGGCAACATCGTTTGTAATATACTTAAATGTTTATGAAAAATATGGTCAATATTTAATGTGGAAATGTGATGCTGAAATTTTCACAGGGGTTATCAGGTACGGTGTAGTTCAATGTATTTTGTTGGGCTTTGTGGGCTCACTCTATAATGACTTCTAATGCTCAGTGTCCTACAGCAGTCCATTGGCTTTTCAAGGACATAATGATAGTCAATGGCCATGCATTACATTTCAGTCCATGGGCTCCATTAGGTCCAATAGTGTCTTTCATCTTCAACATTCCCGCTTGTAGCCAATAAAAGATCCTATGTCATTGTCAAAACTATGTCTCTATGGTACAGAAATCAACTCCAGGCCACCTTGACACAGAATTCAGTGTGATTGATGGTAATTGCCTTTTGCAAAATGCCAGAGTCACAAAAAGACTCTTTACCTTCCTCTTTGCCATTCAGAAGCCTATGTACTCAAACCATAATAGCAAATCACTGTCATCAAAATGTATGACACATTCAGCTTTAAATGGGTTTAATTATGTTGATGATATTTTTCAATTGGCTTGGCCTATTTGGACACAGTAGCAGTGCTATAGCGATGCTCTGGTTTTAGAGGGAATAAAAAGACCATTGTGTGTGTGTGTGTGTGAGGATAGATGGGTAAAATACATACGCAAAGGCACTTGAAACCCAAAACAGATGTGTGCGTGAGTGTATTTGTGTATGAGCAAAGAGTATAGATGTGAGAGGACAGCCAAGCAAATACTGGACAATAAAATTTCAAGTGCCTGAATTGTTAAGTATTTTTGGAACATTTAAAGTAATGACAGAAAAAAATGCAATCTAGATATATCTTATTACATGTTGACAATTTCAGAAGCTGTGAGAAAATACTAAATAACTGTTTGGAAAGGTCAAATTAAACTGGTAATAATGCCTTCCCTATAGGATCTCTTGTGATTTGATAAAAATATCTTCAGATTTTGTAAAAGGAACCATATAAAACCATTATTTTTAATTACAGTAGTATGTGTTTTTGTTTGTTTGTTTTTTCACTACTAAAGAAAAAATGTTCTTGAAGAAGTGATAAAAAAGCTCTGGCTGAGATCACAAAAATACTATAAGCCAAGAAACTCATGCTGCCTAAGTGTCCCCTTTTGCTGCACCTTGAAAATTTCCATCAACTGCAAATAAAACGGCTCCAGGTGCTCCAATGAAAATTACGCTCCAGTTTCCCCAAAAACTGTGGCCAAGGGCTGTTAAACTGGGAGGCGAGAATTGAGCCAGGCCTTTTAGCGGCATGAAGAACTGGCCAGTGCAACAGCAGTGTGACCTAGTGTTAGATGGCTACTAACTATTCTAACACATGGTACATTATTGCTGAAAGACAAGAATATACATCCCAAGGTGTTTTAAAATAAAGACGTACTTATGTTACAGAAATAAAATACACACTTCTTTATTCAAAAAAATCACTTTAAATTTATGCCAAGTAGTTTAGCCTGTAGCAATAATATTGTGGCTATACTGGATGTAATGAGAATATTTAAATATACATGGTCAGAAGAGGAAAAATAGCTTTAAAACTGGAAAAAAAACTCAAGGCACACAATGTAACGTTTCTAAGAGGAGCATCAACCAGCTTATCTCCATGCAGCGACAATAAATGTATCTTTATCTTAATTTTAAAACATAAATTAAAAAAAAAACAGGTGACACCAAACACCCAAGTTACATTTCAGCTCTGTGGAGAGGCAACCCTGCTCTCAGTAAGGATGTTTGTTTCGATATTTTTGAGCAAAGACTCTTGGAACATTTGGAACTTTCCATACACAGCAATAACAATAACATCTCATACGAGACAAGAAGGAGGCAGACCCTCCACCGGGATAGTCACAAAGTGCACCTTGAAGTACTTTTTAGTAGATATTTATGGTTCTTTTTTCTTTGGAGGACTAATACTCACATATGTTTTGGAAATGACAATGTAATAATCATTCTGATCTGTGTAATTGTAAGAAACTTGTGTCATTTTAATTACATTGTAAAGAGACATGGGTGTATTTCTCTCGCTCCTTATTAGATCTCTTGCTGTGCTACCAAAACCCATTTTAAGTAATGAGTCTAACTTCTCAGTGCACCAGTGCCATGGACTTGAAACTTGATCAGAGGAATATAGGGCACCTCTTCTTCGTATGGAAAGCGTTAGGTGAGCAGTAAACTCTCCTTTTGGAACTGATGAGAAACACCTGGGCGTCTGAGCAACAACCTGGATCAGACAACTCCAAAAGACTGAATACATGATGAAGACTGAGGCAACACAAATCAAGCCCAATGATCAAACAGCCCAATACCAGTAACAGGCATACCACGTCTGGAGCAATGACGCAGATATGAAACCTGGAGGAGTACTTCAAAGACATGCCACAAACACTAGAACGGACAACAGGAACTAGACACATTAATCATATCATCAACTGTAAACATCCACTAAACAAGGTGATGGCTACATAAATAATCCACAATCCAACACATAATCTACAAAGAGTTCATATTAACAAATGCAAATGTATGCAACATGCTGCAGGTGTTAACAATGGACAAGACAAACAAAGTTTGATTTACAAATTGCTTGTATACATATCTTTCATGTCTCAGCGGTAATTTGATATGGGGTTGGTTGAAAAATATACACAAAAAGGCTAAATATAAAACTGTTTATTTGAAAGGAGATTAGGATCAATGTTTTGAACTGTTACAAAAACAAATGACTCACCACTAAGAAATGATAGTTATTTAGATTATTATTTGAAGGTATGAAGGTAAAAGCTTTCATAGAAAAATGCTGTCATGTCAAAAAGAGATCAAGAAGTCACTGCAGGAGTTATTCAAGGTCCCATATTACTCTATTTTTCTGAATATTTTAATGTTTTCTCATCACAAACATACCTGGAGTCGTGTTTGTTTCATTCATACATCATTAAGACCTTCATATTTAGGTAGAGTTCTTCTCTCAAACAGAAAACACCATTCCATCTTGTGATGTCATGTGAAAACACAGGAAGTGCTCTACTGTGTTTTTAAACTCCATATACCTCCACTCGAATCATTTGAAAGATTTCAGCCCTGAAATTGACAAAAGGTAAACTACTGTTTCATGACATCACAATGAGCATTTTGAGCTTTTGGGATATGGAAAGTCTAAAAATAAAAATGGGTTAATCAAACATGTGTGAATGAAACAAAACACAACTGACGTAACAACATTCTGACATGGCTAAAAGCTCATAAGAGTCAGTTTAGTGAAACCTCTAAAAAGAAAGCTTCAAAGAGTAATAGACCAGAAACCACAAAAGCTTAAGTATCCAAAACATTTGAATCCCTTTTCTTCCTTTTCTGCATAAAAAATACTTGTATTATTGCTATTTAAAAGTAATTACATTAAGTTTAATTTGTGAGGTTTGGTCTTTAATTTCCTCTTGGCACAAACTTTGAGAGGAAATGAAACTTAACTGTCTCACACTGTGGTCTGGGGAGCCACCAAATAAAATGCACTTGTCAATGCCTACTGTTGGTATACACTCACATGTCTGGTGGCTGTTAGCTGAAAGTTATGACCAGGAACATGTGTCACTCTTTTGGCCTGTGCTTGTTGGGTCAAATGTTCCACTACTATACCCTGTACTGTACACTGCTGTTTTTAGCCTGTACGCTGGTACTAATAGGCCTGTCAGATGAGATGCTGGTGAGAGCAGTTGTCATAGCCTAATGTCCGAACTGGCAGCATTCACTTTCCACTTGTTCTCCCTGGAGACAGTTTGACCTGAGAGGAGTTACCACAATGTGCCCAGTGGATCACACAGCACACACAAACAGCTGGTGTAACAGTATATTTCTAATGTGATTAATGGGTTATTTACAATATAACTACAAAGAAGTTAATCATGATTTTGTTTTGCCCTTGTGTTGATGGATGACGAGATTTGATTCAAGTTTCGTAAAAACAAATAAAAAAGTCTTTCAGTCTTAATTACATGAACATGAACAAGACTTTTATTGCAATTTAACACAAAAAATCAAGTCACATTTTATCCTCTGAAGTCTGTACTCTGCTCCAACACATGTTTTTACTTACAGAGGATTGGCCTCTAGATTTAAAAGACACACGCTGATCATAGACAATTTGAAAAAAAAAAAGACAATCTGGAACAACATTCGACTCTATTAAAATTCAATTAAATGCAAAGCTCTATTTATAAGTCAATGTTGCATTACAGCTTGGTGGATTGAGGTAAGTGGCTCACAACAGCAGTGTCGGGGTGGACTGATAGCAGAAACACTCCAGCAAAATATCACATTACCATTATTAAAGAGATAGTAGGTAACTTTCTGGAGGTGCAAAATCAACAACATAATTCCATGAAATAGAAAGTCAAAACCATACTTTGGAACATTCTCCATGGAGGCAAAAAATATATACCTCAAAAAGTGGTCAAAAAGTTACATACTATGGCTTTAGACAAGGGAGACACATGAAGAAGAGAGCTCAGAGATTGAATAGCCAGTTAAAACAATAAAACAAATGGTTAAAATTAGAAACAGAACAATCACTGTAGGTTATCTAACTCACAGCATTCTCTCATAAATTGCAATTTCCTTCAAAAAATGTCAAAACAACAATGGCTTTTCCTGTACACAAGTTATGCCCTGGTCCCCTCTATGCTGATATATTATCCTTGTGTGCAAATGCAGATTCTTTAAGGTCATTTGGTCACACACACAGACAACGCAACTAATGAAAAATGCCTGCTGCGCACACACATGAGGCTGAGTACACAAAAGCACCAGAGGGCAGAACCTTCAGCTCTGGCTAAACAGAACACAGCATGGCAGCGCGTTGGCCAGTCGCAAGAGCTCAGACAGTGAAAACACACAGATATTATTCCAGCCAGAGGAGACTGCAGAGGCTGTTTGGCCTGTTCTGCAGCACGCTTGGTTCAAGTCCTGAGTGATCGTAGAATAACTGCTATTGTCTGTGGTCTGCACAAGCCACATAGCCATTGCTTTGACTGGAAGAGAATGAAAGTGACCTCACCACAATGGAGACCAACTGAATGAAATATCAAACAAGATGTCTCTGTCGAGCATGTACTGACAAATGTAATAGTAAATGGTACTATATTCAGCTATATGCGTTTATAGTATTTTGTTACAGGTGCACTATGTAACTTTTCAGGTACGGGATCCACCAACTGATTGTCTACTTGCAGATGTTATTGCTTTAATGTTCCATTTAATCATATTAAACATATATATCATGCGTCTAAACAATTACAGGTGAGTATGTTGCTTAAACCAAAATCAAAACATGTAGTCTAATTGTGAGAGGATCAACTCCTCATAAATGTGACTTTTAACTTGGCTTGGTGGCATCACCTGTTTACTTAATGCAATAAGAAATATTCCAGACAAATAAAAAATTACATTCCCATAGAGGCAAGCAAGGTGGTGGACCCTCCACCAAGAAGTGACACAATGCAATTTTACACATAGTCTTTCATAAGCCTCTGTAGAGCCTTACATACAAGCGCTCACACTGCACAGAGCAGCCTTCCTACCCTTGCTGGTGAATGGAAAGTGGTGTTACCGCTCAGTCCATATACTATGACCTTAAACTTCAGTGTTTTTCCTTTAGCAGCACTTCTCAGGACCAGCCAATTAATGTAAATGTTATTCTCCCACTGCACTCACAGTCCCTCAAATAAAAGTGCACTAAAATCAAAATGTATTTCATTCGTCTCAAGGATTTCTACAAATGAATACATCAGTTAAGTCTGGAGCTCTGGATGCAGAATAGAGAGAAATGTGTTAACTTGTAAAGTATTGTATGCACAGGGAACATTTTCTGTCTGTCTGCTAGTAAAGCCTGTTCTTTGTTGTGTTTGCAGAGCCGGTTACCCAGAGGACAAGTGGACGATCCTGGTTCCAAATGAGTCACTCGACATCGGTGCTGGCTCAGCAAGCTTTGAGCCCGCTTCATTCTGCTTCCCTGATTGCATTGGCCTTTTGTCCACCTAACCATTGATTCCCATGTCCCAGCCTAGCACTTTCTGTTTGTTTAGCTCATCTGTTAATACCTACCAATAAGCCTGCCTCACTAGTCTCACCAGTGCTAGTGCCACCAGTGTTTTACCTGTTCAGCAAGAGGGTCAATGGGTTTAAGAGCACGCAAAAGATCCATGAGGCCTGGGAGATCTTGACGCTTTGACTTACAATCGGTGCAAGAACCAGCCATTTGAAGAATACTAAGGTCAGTAGGTTCTTCTTTGTGCCTCCACTTCAGACATCTATCAGTTTGACTTAAGCTCAATTATTGGTATTAGGAGGAAACACAAAGGTTACTAGGGTTAAAAGCACATAAACATCCACACACAAGGTAATCCTCAGAGACAAACTATCACCCAGGGGTTGGTTTAAGCCTCAACTGCGCCTGGAGCAGTGTGAATATGTACAAAGATACTGTGAAATCGATATAAGTTATACCTAACACATTACAACACCAACGCCATTGTATTGATAATAGTCTTTTGTGATCCACGCAAGCCTTTGATAATAATCTGTCTTATTTTACAATGATTTTTCAAGTTCTTTACATGTGTAGGTGATGACACACTGACACTTGATCCGCTGCAGTTTGTCTTAAAGGAATCCTCCATCAGTACAGTCCCATCAGTCTTGCAAATCTTTTGGACAGGACTGATAATGGGCAGAAACATAAAACCGGACACATAGGTGAGGTTGACAAATGCGCTCAAGATATGTACATTTGGTCTTTGAAGAATGGAGCCTTAAGCATATAGTCTGATAATATTATCTTAAAGGAATTTTTTTCACAACAAAACATGACTACAAAAACACTCAGGGGATGCCTGAAAAAACTGATATCATGTACAATGTCTTTTTTAAATATGAAAAATGTAAAAAATGAAAACAGATTTAATATTTTATTACATATAAATTCAAAGGGTCTTAAGGTTTGGTTCTGAGAATAAATGCATGACTCTAAAAGCCATTGTCCACAAAAAGCTCGTGTACATTTGCACAAAAAATAAAAAAAATGTTGATATTATCTGATACTTAAACTGTCTGTGTATATGGTAACAGTAAACCCTGAGAGACACATATCAAGGTGAAAAACATGCTACACAGGATCTGTAAAAATCAATAGTGCAATTTTCTACTTAGATAACCCACTCTTTCTTAAGTGAATCCTTTATTTCCCTTCCGGCCCATGTTCGATTATTTGATCAAGAGCCTAATACTGTATTAAAGAGAGAAGATCATCTCTCACTCATGCCCTGGGGTCAGCGTTCTTCAAAGTTCATGGTTATTTTCTCAATCGCTTTCAATAATGTACAACAGCAGTAGCACTATTATACACTTTTACTTACAGAGAAATACTTTTAATTTATGACTAATCAATATGAATCCACCAGCCCAAGAACCAATCAATAGACTTACTGGGCAGTTAAAAATCAGTAAATGCTGCTCAAGTGTGTTCGAAGATGCTGATTGGACAGTGTGGTGTTGCTAAGGGTTGCCATGTAGCTAAGAAAACCAGGACATTGTTAAAACACAAATGCATATGCATCACCGCTATTTTCTCATGGGAAATATGCACCCCAAAGTGGACCTGTTTTTTTGCGAGTGAATCTCTTTACACTCGGGCGCGCCAGTTGTTTTGGACTTGCTTTGTGCCACTCTGTTGAGCTGGCATTTCAGCCACTGTTTCCTGCCAGGAAGGGGCTGATACCGAATGAACACACTGAAAACAATTGTAAATGTGTCTAGACATATAAAAACTGCTGTGAAAGAGGAATAAGATACATGGCAGAGAAAGGCAGTTAAGCTGAATAAACCTGGATCTTATTAGGACATGCAGGTATTACAACATACAACTTGTAACACACGCTAGGCCTTTTGCTTGCTCTTTTGATTTATATAAAACATGTCCAAACATTTTCCCTTGTGGATCAATAAAGTTTTTAATTGATAATATTAGCTTACATTTAATGATAATATTTACATTGTAATCAGTCATTTATGGGAATTTTGGAACTTTTTTTCTTGCAATCTTGGCTAATGTCTATTACTCTCCTCTATCACGCACTGGACCTCCATAAATCTCTGTATGTACATAAAATAGTCTACGTTGAAATAGTGCCGAGAGCAATTGAGAATCTGAAAAACTTGCATGTCTGTCCAGATGTGGTTTGTATTTGGTTCACCGGCTGATCAGAGGCTGAGGTAAGTGAGAGGTGATCTCTACCAACAGCTGGTATGTGGTCGCTCCTATTGTTTCTGTCATCTATCTCTTCGGCAAGGACATAAATAAAGATTATAGTGGGCTGAATGGTGTATCTGTGCAGAAAACAAAGAAGAACGCTGAGAGGATTGTGAAAGCAAATGCAAGGTGACAGTTAAGGGCTTGTAATACCTTTTTATCAGAATTTGACAGTTTGTCAGCAAGCAATACAAAGTTAAAGTATTGGACTAGTGTTTAAAGCTCTTTTCATTCAACCATGAATCCTGTATCTCATACATTTATGGATCACTTATTCTTGACATTTTACTAACCTTTTCTGAAAAGTATATAGTTAACAAACAATACATGTTTCATTCCCATTCTAACTTGGTCTTTACTTCCTCTGCATTCC
>KN491377.1:6852-33348 GCA_000787155.1 Scartelaos histophorus | reverse complement strand
TTTCAAGATCCCATTTAAACACATCAAAATGAACGCAGTCAAACCTTATTACAGCAAATTAACTTCAAAATGACTGACCATGGCTTGAGTATGTTAATTATATCAGTATTTTACTTCTCAAAGACTCCTTATAGTCTGTGAGCACTTGGCACCACTTCCACTCTGCTCTCTCAATAGCTTGTTTGCTCTTGGCAGCTGTCTTCTGTTTTTTACAAACCGCTCCTTTAATCCTTTACAACCACAATTGATGCAAACAACTCAGGACATCGCAGTACACACCAGGCAATTGCACAAACACTAACATGTCCTAACATTTACAGCTATGATTGAAGTCAAGGCCTTGAAACCTTGGACAATCAGAACAAGTAAGTTTTCCCAAGGGCGAGCAGAACGTAGCTGTGTAAAAGCCGAACGCCGACCATGTGCATTTCAAGGCAGGGGCATTATGGTTAGTGCGTGTGGACACATCACATCTGATATTATTTCCATACTGTAATAATAAACCTCTTCATCTGTTGGAGCGGATACAGAGAGCGTTCGACAAAGGCGAGGCCCAATCTGAAATTACATCCCAGATGCTGAGATGCATCTGATCTGATATGGAAAGTACTGAAATAAAAGCAAGGCCAGTTAACAAGCTATTTGCGTAGCATGTAACTCTATTACTAAGAAATTAGTATACAGTGCAAAAACAAGAAGATTTCTTGTGTTTGTTTACAAGCATACCTCTTTATGAACTATGTTCAATAATAATTCAGTTAAACTCAATTTGGTGCAGAAAAGTTGTGTATTTTAAATTACCATGGGCAGCCATAAAGTATGTGGCTGTCTTAAAATCAGCCACATAAACTGTGTCTGATTTGCTTGTGCTGACATCAGTAGAAAAAAGGTGAGTATCTGAAAGGATTTGTTATTAAGTGTCTTTTATAATTTGTAGTTTTAAGTTAGAAAAATAATAAACATGATTAATTGTATTAATAAATTCAACCTTGTAAAAAATATTCTTATTTATATATATTTTTACACTAACTCATTGATGGATCTATGATGGCTCTAGATGCATAAGGAAAATTGGAAATGTGTAAATGTCAACTGTCTTTTTTTAACCAAATGCACAAACCATATGGTATAATGTATGGGATAAAGATAACCTGAGAGAGAAAAAAACATAATATTGTTATGCCTTCAGACAAAGCAGCTCTGCCTATCTGTTGATCATTAAATAAACCTCACAGAAAAGCTGATGTTGCTCAGTGTCCCTGCGGCTCACCTCCTCATCAGTTGTTGGTCTTAAAGGTCAGGGGTGCTCTCCGGCTGGGCTGTCCTGTCCAGACCTCAGCATTATAGACTCTGTCAGGTCCACAGACAGCACTGGGCCCAGGACACTCTTCATGACCAACATATCAGCTCCCAGGGGACTGGTCTAATGAGGCTCTATGGGGAACAGATGCAGTGAGGGCAACCTGGGTAAAAACAACCTGCCACAGTCACTTAATGATCACACACTTTGCTTTATCAGTGTGGGGATTTTATTTTTTTATAGACTTTTGTGTGACAGACTCATTAGCTGTTTGTTAACATGGACATTCTTTCCATATGTGTAGAAATATTTATAAACAGCATTGCTGATGAATAATTGTGTTATTCTCTCTTTTGTATCAAAATTTTTCTCAGAAGATTTTCAGACACATGAAAAGCGTGATCAAACATTTCTGGAAAAGAGGAACAATTGAGTCATGTGAAGTCTGCTGCACACTACAGGATTTTTCAGTCTTAAACAATTTTTAAACATGTGACAAAAAGCAAACACCACAGACACGAGGAGATTCTTATGAGACTTAAAATCTCCAATTGCAAAGACTGGCTGCGTAAAACAGACTATAAAGTTATGAGCGTGATCATGTCAGCTGTTTCCTGTTTAAAGTAAAACGAATCGCTTTGAGATTCTTAAGTGTTCAAAAGATCAGAGCTCTGCACTTCTAGTTTAAATACAAGTCAAAAATGTGCTATTATTATTATGATTTTAAAAGCATAAAAGAGGGCAATAAAATACACAGGAAGAAGAATCATGAATCGCTAATCTGCAGCTTCACCTCGATATGTTCGCTGTGTGGATGTAAACTGACACGAGAGAAACTACTCTTATTATTTTTGCTATATCCCGAGTTGTATAATTTCTGTGTCCGTTACTCTCCCTGACTGTTTTATTGGCTGTTAGCGTAGCATTGTTGATGTTTGGTGGTTATGATCTGACAGAGCAGCTCAGGTCACACTGACACCACACACGAGGACCACAGCGGCTTCAAAATCCCACACAAAGACATAAAGTCGGGTCATGCCTCCCTGAACTCGGTGAAAAGCAAATTGCAGCCAAAATCGTGCAAATTCTCCTGTAGCGTGTGCCGGCCTTTAGGTTACAAAGAACATGTAAAAGACTTTGACCACACAGTTAAAATGTGTTTTGTTTTTTTAATTTAGACTCAAATCGTGACAAGAACATCATATTTTGGTGATCACTGGAGATGCAATAGTGTCTTACGATAGTCTTACAATTGATTTTACTTCATTTGACTTTTAAATGGCTCTTTAAATGAATGAAATCACTATTTGTCAATAGCAATTTATTGTCTGAGCTACCAACTCCACAAAGTTGTGTTATCACAGCCGGGAAAATAAATACTGCAACAATTATATAAATACATTTTGTCTTTCTCAAATTATCAAGCCTCTTTCAACCCTATCCATTTCCTCAACATTATATCCTCTTTCACCACATCCATAAATCTCATAAATCACCTCTTTCGTGTTCTTTTAGGCCTCCTGCTGGGCACCTAACCTCAGCATCCTTTTACCATTAACCTACATAAAATAACAGACTAGGCCACCAAAGAACATTTAAACACTTAAAACCTAAAGCCCATTTCCAGTCTTTGGTTATTTGATATGATAGATGGAAAAATATCACTGTCTATTTTGTCTACTCCTGCCCTTTAAGGTCAGCTGAGTCTTCCTCTTCCTGGTCTCTCACGGTTTCACCCATCTTTCTTGTTGGAATATTTATATTATTTCAGTGAGTCTCTATCAGCAGCCCACCACTCCTTGATAGCTTTGTGTAATCATTCTAAAGTTTGGATAAATATCGGTAAACACTGAGTGGCGTGTCCCATCTGGATCCGATTTCTCTTGCGTCTTGGTGAGTCAGTCAGCGTTTTGCACCCTGATTTCTAAAGCCTAAATATGATATGTCTTAAACCCCAGTGGACTTTGGGGGGTTTGACCACTGCTGTCTTGGATTTACCTTCAACACATGCATGGAAACAAATGGATAAAGCAAAGAAAACGTGAAGAACAATAAGCATGGGGTAGATTGTAGGCATGAAGGCAATGTAGACAAAGGAATACAAATAACTACATTACACTAAAAACAACAATTTAGTAATATGAAAAAAATACATTTAAATAGATTCCAGGTTTGTCCAGAGTGGGATGGGGTATTTCTGTGCAGAATTTGCATATTTCACCCCATGTCTGAGTGGGTTTCCTCTGAGGAGTCCGGTTTCCTCCATCAACCTAAAACATGCACAAGAGGCAAATCTTCCAGCTAAGGTAGCCCAAGCCTGGCACAAGATCTGTCCCTACTCCTGAAAGGTGTCCATAGAGGCCATAGAGGGTCAAAGAGAGGACTTATTTAAATCAACAAGATCAACAGCATCATCAAGTGTGCCTTAACCTGATCTTAGTTAGCCACAAAATAGTATCAGCCTAGTAACTTGTAATGTATCTGCAAAGCTTATACATTCTATAATTTGTCTCTGGTTCACAGTCACTTAAACCTGCTCTAAGGGTAACATAACATGATGTACTCAAAGCAAAATTCGCAAATAATTCCTCTCAGTCTGTGTGTAAAGACATCTGAGGAGTATTGGCTACTGTTGGGGCCTGTTGCCTGTACCTCAACATTTAAAGTCAAAGTTAATTGAAACAGGCTGAGCATTGGAAAACTGGAAGCACAACTTAATCAGCACAACTCACGTACAGTCTGACAGGACTCAAGACAATAGGCAGGAAGTAAATTCAGAACTCAGTTTTAAGGCTCTGTATTACTTATGACATACAATATTGGATCATAGAATAGAAAATTGAAAGAATAAACATATTTAATTTACTTTTCTTCATGAGTTATGAGCCAGCTCCAAGTTAGAACTGTATCTAGTATCAAGAAGATAAGAGAACTAGACTAGGGCATCCCATCATGATTATATAGCAAAATAATATGATACAATAATATTTACATTATTGCAAAGTGAATAATAATTATTCAGATGTTATTATTTATGATATTTTTCTTACAAAGGGACCCCCAGGGATGTTTCACAAAACAAAGGCATATTGAATTTCACACAGCTGCATTTGAGATTGCAAAATAAGTTAACTTTCCCCTAGTTCTGACATACACGTTTAGTTTTACATCCAAACTGGTCATTTCTTCGTTACCTCACTTACCCAGGATATGGTTAGATATTGGCAGCACTCTGAAATTTTGGTGTGATTTAATGATTTGTGACTGTCCATTTTAAACAGGCCTCAAAAATGAAACCCTGTTGTCCCACAAGACTTGGAATATCTGTATAAATATGTCACATTTGTCTAAATCCATCCATTTGACAGCCCGCAGTGCACGCAACCGTTTAGAGTAGATAGACACCATTACGCTTTAAGAAAATAAATAAAAAATACAACACCAGTCACAATTTGCAATTCCATCTTCCTTCAATTCCACTTATATTGAAATCTCCATGTATTGCTTAGCCTCAGGAATTTCAGCCCGGATCCTCGGAGTCAGCCCAAAAAGCGGAATTGCATCCAGATGTGGCCTTAGTCTGGTTTTCGGTCAGTCCGGATCAGAGACGGAAAGGTGAATAGGGTACAGGGGGACGAGGAGAAAGCTGGCGGGTTGTGGCACACTTTGAGATGCTTTAAGCAAACATAACCCCCCCAATGACCCCTGGGTGACCTTTGGCAGTTCACTCCACGGGACAGGGCATCAGAAGTTCTATTAAAGCCGTTCAGATAGCTCGGGGGTGACCTGCTCTATTTCAAACTCAATCAGTGTCCCATAGGAGATTTGCCGTAATGCTTTGTGACTTCAACACAGCCACTACGCCACAACAAGGGCCTCTGCTCGCCAAAATTGAACCCCCTTAAACGTACAGGAATGACTAGCTCCACTGAAGGAATACAACTCAACCACTAAATTGAGTTTTGATTTTGTTTTTTTACTAACATTATCCAGCACTGCACATACCAAGAAGTCATGGCGTAGTCCCATAGGAGAAAATGCATGACTTCTTAAGGGGTATTTTTCATCTATGCCTCTCCAGAAGCGTAATGGATTCTAGAGGCAAGCCCTGACTACCAGCTTGGTACATTGCATCATGGCCTGGGTATAATCAAGCAATGGTCAGCTGTCATCCCTTCTTCCTGACGAGTGACATATGATATTAAGCAGTTCTATGCATACAAAAGAGCTGCTTAAATTGTACAAGAACCCACGGTGAGTTACATGGGTGGGATTGGAGTTGACTAATAGGACACTGAGGAGTCGTAGCTCAAAGCTCACCTCTGACTCACCCTCTTTAAAGCACAGAGAGCATTCTGTCAAATATGATGCATCTTTGTTCAATTTACAATTTACTCAATGGTCAAGCTGTTTTCTGTATTTAGTTAAAGCAGGTGCGTGTATTTGAAGAATATATGTTTTTGTATTTTTTATTGTTAAAAAAATCCCCTTTTTTCACTCCCTACTCAATGTGAGAAGTAAGAGTCATATCTACAAAATTGACTTTAAGAGGTTTAAACCATGTTATAATAGTTTCGACTCACTAAGAGTATTTGTACTAAGAGTGATTCATGCGTGTTTGAGTAATTGTTATTTTCCTGCATTTTCAGAGACCATTGCTCAAAGAATTCCTGTATTCCCCTATACCTCATACACCCACATTGCTCTGTTCCACTGATTGCTATCGTTAACTGTAGATACCCATCCATCAGCGCAGGCCGTCCGTTGGGATTGTGTTTATGGCGACATACAGTACAGAGGCAGGTAAAACTTATGCAACTCTAAAATTTAGGAAAAAAAAAATATTTCTTTTATTAGGTTGTGTTAACTCTATACTGCAATTTATAATGTCCATAGCTACAGTATATATCAGAATAAAGTAGACGTGTCTTCTCCAAAAAGTGCTCACCAAAAAAAATAAAAATAAATAAAAAATAGAGGTCAGCAGGTCATATCCCACCTGGAACTCCCACGCTCCCACCCCTCCAGCCTGCCAAACTGAAAGGGGAGAAGTACGAGAAACATCAAATTATTTCTTTTAGCATCTTTCTGTATGTATAAAGTGTACTGTGGCAGGATAGAGTTTTGTCACCTCAGCAGGTCCTTGCACATTTTCAGACTGTAACCTACTTTGTTGGCGGCGTTGAGGGTGACTCTGCGGGTGTTTTCAGCTCCCTTTAACACTAACACTTACAGTGGGATCAGCGCAGCAGGCATCCATTCTAACACCATAAAGACTCATTATTGAACACTTACAACTCATAGGCTTTGTCTCTGTGCCACTGTGACTATAATTATCCATTCTGTCAGTTGCACTCGTCCAAGAATAGTTTCGTTTTAATCAAGCACTGATTTCCTATATCCAAAGAACAGACTATTGGAAGACACAGTACAATGTTATTTTTTTACGCAAAAGGTATATGTTGATTGATTTAAATTTCCTTTTCACTTTTTTTGTTCAAATATTGATATCAAATATGCATAGTAAGTATAGGGGCAGGTATGTCTAAAAGATGCATGTAACTTTTCTAGAGAAGGGTTTGCAATGTGCTTGTCTGAGATGTTATTATTTATGTTCCACTAAACTAATCTTTCTCCATGAAAACAAGCAGGTGATACCATCTGGCAAGGTTACAGGTCAGTCCTGTGTAAAGCTCACAGTAAGAATGCCTTTGCTATAGGACCTGTAGTTGAATAAATGCAATATAAATGCAATGTCATGCTGTGGAGCATTTCAGACAAAGCAATAGTACTATTTTTATAGCAAAATATCTGTGGAGATGTCTCATGTATTTTCCACCAGCTTCATAAATCTGCCTATCCCATCACCAAATCTTCAGCTAACAAGGTCGACAAAGGATATAAATCATTCTGTGAAGAATTTATCCACAACTATCAAGGTAAGAAAGACGAAAGCTTAAAGGCAAACAATGACTAGCATTAGCGACCTACTTCTGATCAAAACTAACATTAATAACTCTGATTATAGAAAAATTTAAAATTGCTTTCATTGGGATAGATAGATAGATTAGTCCAGTTTGAATGCTCGACATCTGTGAACATCTCTAGCACTCGAATTACACAAATCTGAATATCTAAGCAAACATCTACATCATGAAATCAATTCTTTAATTCTAGAGGTAGCAAGTTACTTATTAATGAATTACTTAGGTCGTTGTTAGCCTTTAAGCTTTTGTCTTTCTCACCTTGATTATGTCTTTTGCCATAGAAAAGCATTGACCAGAAGTTCTGCAACTTTACTGGGCAGGACTTCCGGCTGTTGTGAAAAAGTCTATAAAGACCAGCAAGTGACAGACCATCCATCACAAAAGTAGTGCAAGTTGTGCACTGTTAAAGTTTTTAAAAATATTGTATCTCAAAACGTTGCAAAACATCCCAATCCATCATTCACAGTTTGTCCTTCGTACACACAAAACTCAAACTTGAGTGCTTGCAGTAAGTTTGTAAATTGTATCCTTGTTGCTGGTTCACAGACTAAGATCGCATTATACAATCGCTCGCTCAATCCTGACTTTTCCCGTTTAGATTTCATGGAATTAGCCTCTTCAGTTTTTCACACTGAGTTCTTTTGTAGCTGCAAAAACATGCAGTGTGTTATTGTGCTTTACAACACAATCCCCTGCTTTATGAGCCAAAACCACTAATTGGGCACTGCTAACACATGCCAGCCTCCCTAAACTTACCACACGTCTAACCCCAGGGACTGATTCTGCCAAAGAAGCACTCAACTGAGTATTGTATTGTTGCCGGCAAAGGTCATTCAAATTATCAGTGAACAAATTATTATCAAGGAGGTAATTTGAGACCTCGGGAGAAGAGGATAGGGAGAAGCAAAATTATGTTTACAGATGTCAAGTCGGGAGTCCTTGGTAATATATTGATGTGCAATCTTAACTGCTGACATAGAGGAAAGACAGATCAGAGCAGTACATCGGATACACAGGCGAAGCTCTTATATCAGATTCATTCCTGCCATAGTTGTGTAACTGAAACACAGCCATATGGGAATGACACAGCGACTCCTTTGTCATCTGCTAATCTTGCCTGGACTTGTGCTTAATCCCTGACAATTAATAGCAGCGAAATCAATCCACAGAGTTCATAATGCCAGTGCTTTTCTTTGCCAGACCAATGCCATAATTAACAGGGATGTGTCATTGTGGATACTGAAAATAAAGGTTGTGGAATCTGAAATGAAAATAAGAGCGCACTGTTCACTTGTTGTGGTAAATGCATGATTATGAATACAGAAACAAAATGTATTTTAGATTTTGATTAATTTTGATTTTGACATTTGCGTTAGATTTAGTTATGCCTTTATTGTGCCCATAGGGAAATATGTCCTCTGCATTTAACTTCAATAACCTTGCTGTTATTGTGATACAATGCACCACATTAGTTTGAGTCTTACATTTTATTTTAAATGTGCAGTTAAATGTACAAGTTACAATCTGATTTGCAATAATTTTTAATAACATTTTCAATATGAATTTTGTGATGTTTGTCATAACCATTTCAGGATTAGCACTGCTATTTAATAGTAATCAAACTAGTGTCTCCCCAGAGAGTTTGGTCTTTAAGCACACTTAATCTCTTGTTCAACAGCACCTGTGTTGTCAACAAGCAGGTGCCACTGTGTTCATTTCTAAACCAGACCAACGGCTCCCTCACCAGAGAGAGAGAGGGTGACCTGCAGTGAAAGTTCAGCCCTCCTCAACTCTCAGAGGTAGTAAGGGTCATATAACTGAGCACAAGTGGCAAAGCAATCACTATAAAAGTCAGCGTAGAGGTGGAATTTGAGAGATGCCAACCCAAGAGCAGAAGACCTGTTTTTTTAAGGAACAAACGGTCTATTAGCACATTCAGAGGTAGTCTCAGTGGGGGGCACGGTTTGATCTCAGTACTTGTGTCTGAAGCCATGAAATGTGGGGGCAAACTCAAGCCACAGGGAAGTCCACAAATGGTAGAGCGATCACAAGTGGAGCCCTTTTTAAAAGGGGGTCAGGTGGCTTTTTCATCTCCGCTCTGCAAAAGTGACATGTCGCACAAAGCTGCTACTGAGCTGATTGACACACACTTTAGACTATTCATCATATAGAGGCAATACAAATGCATAAGACAACAGGAAAGCAGCCGGAACTCTTCTCGGCTTATATGGGAAGAGAAAATCTGACATATATTAAGTGATGGATGCAAAAGTGTCAGTTTTAATAAGCAACAAGGCGGTATTGCAGCACTGCTGTTTCACAAGGCCAGGGGAGAACAGTTCGATGATCAACACAAGGGAGCCAATTAAAAGCAGACTTTGGCAGTGAGGAGCATTGCATTGACCCTCATGCGACGCACTTCAAAATCCATAGCAGAAGAGATTTATTTTATTCTTATTTTCAACCCAGCACTTTCTGTCTTCACACTACAGGCTATTATCGATTTGTGGGTCTCCTCCCCTTTAATTATTTGTAAGCATCAGACTGTAAGAGAGTTCACTTTAGCTCTTGTTATGGAGCAAAAACATTGGCCCAGTCATCACTCCCATTCAGTGATAAGACAGAGAGTGACAAGGTCAGTCAGGTGGAGGAGGGCGAGCTGCACCTAAAGATAACGTAGCACTGTGAGGATTCTCTCTACTGGTGCCTGCAGAGATCAAACAGTGCAGCTGCTTTCTTTCTACTCAAAGATTGGATTTGTCTCACTTCGCCTCAGCTAGGTTGTTTTTCTCGCACTAATTGGAGAGAGCAGTCAAGAGACAGCAAGAAAACAAAAAAGGTCACCAATAAAAAGTTTCATTTCTTTCAAAAGCTAATGAAAATGCTTCCAAAGTTCAAGGCGTCTGGTTTATTTTTATGACGGAATAGTTTCATGCAAGCAATAGATGTGGTCATATGTCATCTGCAAATATGCTCGCGATTGAAATAAAATAAAATGAAATGCAATACAAAGAAGGTAGAGAAAAAAAAAACTGCTCAGCTAAATTACAATCTAGTTTCAAGAGATCTCTCATAGACAGTCAAATCCCTGTGCCAGTCCCAAAGCCAGATAAATGAAAAAAGCTTATGTAAGGAAGGGCACCTGGTTTAACATCTCCCAACTCTCAGTGGCAGATGATTTATCATGACAATCTCAGATGGGAGAGCAGAAAGGAAATAGGTTGCTATTTAAACCATCTAGTGCTTTCATCTTTATTAACTCACAAGAAGATACCCCACACGGAAAAGTCATTACACATAATATAAAACATGAGGTGATGATAGAGCTAGCAGGACAGTACGTTTTCATGTGCCAGATCACGGCAACAGTAATACCCAAGTCGTCAGTAAATGGTCTCAAACTTGACCAGACCAACCACTAATAATTTTGTCATTAAGCCAATCTGGTATGTATTCTTCACATTCTATGAGAAACATTAGCACAGTTAGTGACAGAGATACTAAGTCCAGTATGTCAAAGATGTTTTAGGATGCCCACTCAACCCTTGCTTCATAACCTGTCAGGAAAGGGCGAGGCTGGTCCAAAATAGCATACAGCCCGTGTTCCCATATTTTAGTTTCACGAGTGATGGTTCAGCGTTATTGACTTTCACAGAGTGTTAATATTCAGTCTTGAAAAACAAATAAAATCCAAATGAGATATTGAGTGGCGTATGGTTCTAAGGTCTTGCGGTCTTTACTATGAGGTGCCGGAGTCTATCGTCCCAGCTTTACTTGGACCCATGAAAGCAATGAGTTCATTTATCACCATTCATTCCAAGCAGACATCCACTGTCATCATGTAACATCTGCTGAGCAAGTTGCAAAACCCTTTATAGGAAGACTGTGTGTCACAATAAACTGTAACTTAAGTGTTTGAAAATTAAAATATAGAACACATGTGCAGTCAACGAACAAATGCAAAAACTTAAAGCGTGTGACCTAGGTTGGGTCGCTTGCCTCCCTCCCCTACCCACACGCTCAGGATCAGCAACTAGAAGCACTCTATTAAGCCAAAAATAGGTAGAGGGTGTTGAGATCTCTGAGGTCAAAGTTCAACTGTCAATAGGCATCTGACAGGGAATATTTCTTTCTTACATCTTCATCATATGCTGTAAATTACAAGTGTCTCCGGTACGTTTGAAACACAAAACGGTTTCAATACAAACAAGGTCTTGGAAACAGAATAAAGACATCACAGGTCAATGCTAGATGAAAAGCCCTTCAATCAACAGTTATAAACCTGGGAATTTGCAAAGTTTATGTTTAGAAAATACAAAGGCAGTATGTTCAGCCGATCTCTGATTACTACCATATTGGGTGGACAGGATGGGTCATCTGAACTGAATTACAAGCTCATATTTTTGAATCTAATGTAGTCTTTTGAATTTTGGTATACGATTAAAGTGTATTTCGATCTGGTTAGGATTAGTACTTGTCTGTGTGTGGTGGAAAACGTCAGAGCTCTCACTATTTTTGGATGTGGAGTAGACAGAGTCATCTTTCCAGCCGGGGGGATGTCGGGTGAATTCTTTACCCCCAGTTTGGGGATTGACCCTCTCAACCTTTGTCCTAAAAGTCATTAGGTCTTTACTGTTCAAACCGGGACTGTCCAAAGACATTATGGGGCGTTGGAGAAGATAAAAGAGAGGAGCCATTATTGTGCTTTTACTGGCTGGAACCTGTTGCACTGAAAATAGCTATCCATACTATGCGCTGAGTGGTATTTTATAACTAAAAGCATAAAATAATCCTCACAAATTGTTATTTTTTGCTACTCTCAGTTTGCACTTCAACATCTCAATCACATTAGCGCAGAGGGACAATTTTACAAAAGCAGTTGGAAGCTCAACAAATTGGAGTTCACAGTTAAAGGCAATACAAGCCTCCCGTGGTTGGTGGAAAGTTATGGTCTGCAGTTGGATTTGTTACACATCTGGAACCACTGTTGCTGCACACCTGTGAGGCTGTGAATCATCCCGAACACAATCTATTATTGCACCCCAGTCCTTAACACCCTCAAGAAATCTGAAAACTGTCTGCTCAGGATAAGAATCAAAACCTTGGTCTATGAGACAAGAGGAAGCAGATGCTCCCTATCCTTCTATAGAATCACTGTGTAACATTTAGTTTACCGTAACTGGGAAGACAAGTGATTGATGATATATGAATTAACAAACAATAAACTCAATTAAACCAACATGTGCCATCTTCCAGTATTTTCTGATCTATGTTATAATGTTTCCTCATCACAAACATATCTGGAGTTGTGTTTTGTTTCATTGACACATGTTTAACACCTTCACTAAAATTATTTGGACAATTTCAGCAAATCTTCCATTCCATCCATCCATCCATTATAGCCTAAAGCTCACAAGAATCAATTTTGCATAATATTGGAGATTTAACTGAATATTTGAATAGAATATAAGTAAATTCTAACTAGTAAGGTTTTTAATGATGCAGTGAGACTTACAATATTAGTATTCATTATTTTATCAATTGAAATCAAGTGATTCTTGTTTAATAAACCTGTCCAGTAACTCATTCAAAGGAAGGATGAAGGCAACTTGCTTTATTGTAATTTGTGCCTTGGTTTTCTAATCCTTACAACAGAACCGTAAATGCTTTTATATGTTATTTCAGTCTCACATGCGAGCTGCTCCTGTCAGGATAGACGTGTCAGTTGGAGGCGCCTCTGCTGTCACTAACGGCAGATAGTTTCAGAGAGCCCCATAATTAAACAACTCGAGCTCTGGTAATTGCCCCACAGTAGCCCTAATTACCCCATTCTCAAGGAGATTATAGACAGGGTAAAGAAGCGACCACGAGAAGCCCTCTTTGTCCAGTAGAAAGGGAGAGAAGTTATTGCCCTGTGATAGGAAGGGCTTTAACAAACAGTGTTGGTGTGAAATAGTGAGACTCTAAATGTTATGCTCTTTAAAAAGAAATTAGAGTAATTCAATACTAATCAGTGGGAAAACTAGATACAAACATAATTATATTACGTATTATTTGGCAACAAAGGTCTCTTGATTTCATTTTGTCTTTGCCAGATTAAAAACATAACCACTGTTAAATGACTGATTGAGTATGTATATCTTTACCAGACATACTAGTAATATAATACTCAATGCTGAATCCTTCTGCATAAATTACATATAATAAAAAGCCAAAACTTAAATAGTGCTCTCATAGTGTGCTGCCATTCACTCCCTATAGTCTGTTAAATAGTGCTGGTCTGCTTGAGGATTAAACTCTGTTCACACAGATTTTTCACACATTGAGCATTTGCCAGTAGGTTAGAGTAGGTTAGAGTGTCCATCACTTTAAGAGCCTATCTTACACAGATCAGCGCATCTTGTGTCTACCTCAGCATTTCTGATACAGGGGGAACTGTGCTGCCCTAAGCATATCATTCCTCTGACTTTTTTTCCTCCCTTGAGGATGTACCGACTGGGAGAGGAATCAATGCTGCGCTCCACAAGTCACCGCTGTGTCCATTCAGCAGCTGGCCAGAGGGGCAGACTAAAAGAGAGCCAATAAGGTGACATCTTTCTCCATAGAAGTTAGTGCATCTTTGTGAAGGTGAATTGTTTTATAGCTAAGGGAGACCCGTGGGACTGGACTAGACAGGCATTGTCCTTCTGTGCCACACTACAGGAGGGTTATGTACGGAAAAATATATGCTGTGCATGGTCCACACTCTTGTCAATGTGACCGTATGCTGTTGTTTTCTTATTATGTTACATTCATTAATTTGCAAATGTAATGTAAACCATTAGCTTAGAAAATTAGCTTGTGCTACAATCCTGCATATTTAAGGGTGTTTTTTTCAATGGTTAATTTGCAAATGTAATGTAAACCATTATGAAAATTAGCTTGTTTAGTTTTTTTCATTGTCATTTTAATAAATACATCAAAGATAAGAATAAAAATTAAAAATGCGCTTTAAAGTGTATTTTTTACTTTGCCTGTAATGTTCCACAGCACAACATTAAACATATCTATCAGCATGGTTACAGGTCAGATCTATGGAAAGGCAAGCCTGCCTAAGAATTCATGTTTATCCACTTATTTATTTTTTACTCCTCATATGTTCCCCAATAATAATACTGTTTATTGATTGAGTAGACAAAAACTGTACTCAAGTAAGAGTAACGTATGATGTAGTGGTCCAAGAAATTGCTCAAGTACAAAAAGTATATGGAAAAACTACCAAAACAAGAGTAACTTGAAGAGTAACTCTTAGGACGTAACATCTGATGGCAATGTTATTGAAATGGACAAAACATTAAATAATGCACAAAACATTCAATAGACACAAACATCTGACAACTAAATCATACATGAAGGAGAAGTGCAAAAATATACAAATCATTTCAGATTGTACAACATATACCTTTTGTCACATATAGACTTAGTAACAGTGGGAAGAGTAACCAAAACTTTTACTCGGGTAAGAGTACTGTTACTTGGATAAAAATATTACTAGTAGGAGTCAGCATTTTACTGATGTAATTAAGGGTTGTTTTGAAACACTATGTGCATAAAACATAAACTTTTACTCGGGTAAGAGTACTGTTAAAAATACTGATAAAAATATTACTCAAGTAGGAGTCAGCATTTCAGTGATGTAATTAAGGGTTGTATTGAGAACACTATGTGCATAAAACAACAACATTTTGACCATATCTATAGTCCAACATGATAAACATTCACATTCTTGTATAGTACTTTTTCGCACTCAAAGCAATGACCATATCTATAGTCCAACATGATAAATGATAAACTGTACTTTTTCGCACTCAAAGCATCAAAGCTATACATCAAGGAACTATTCACCCATTCACACACACATTCACACACCAGTGTACACAGACAAAACAAGGTGGTTAAGTGTTTTGCTCAAGGACACAACAACAGCATTCATCTGTGGGAGCTGAAATCACACCAGCCAAACTTTGGGTCAGTGGATCTGACCGCTCAACCCATGATGTTTACACCAAGAATGGGAATCAAACACTTTACCAACTGAGCTACTGTCGCCCCATGTGCTTGATATATTTACTTCAAACTCAATGTCATGACTTCACAATTGTCATTAGAGCATTTACATGTTGTATCACAATGGGACATCTGCTGTGTATTGAGTGAGCATGAAGGACCTTTTGACTTACGTCCCACATAACACTAAGTCCCCCCGGTCCCATTTGCAGTTACAGTCCACATTACTGTCACAGCTGACAGCCAAGATGGAGGCCTGCTTCACCGACTCTCTCAGCACTAACCTGCCTGGCCACAAAACAACATTGTGAGGAGTGAAAAATTAAATGAACACAGCACTTCCCAAATGAACACTGACTGAAATCTAGCACCTGACAGTTCTAATGCTACCCGCAGCTCTTGTAAAATTGCACTCATTTCTAGCGACACCCATCAAAATCAATATCATCTTTCACTGCAGTCTCTGTGGTCTGTTTTCATAACAATTCACTCAAGATTAATATAAAAAAGTAGTGTTTGAAATGTTTACACAGCAACACAATATGATACGATGTGTCTGTGAGCTCTAAGCTGCCTTTGTTTTGCAAAGGCTAGACAGATGCAAGATTTCATTACTTCCTTTTTCTCCGGGGTTGAGTAATGATATTGTGGCTTTTCACAGGTACAACATGGTTAAGATATGAATCATTGTACACCACTGATACTGGCGAGGTCACAACATATATTTGTATAGACTGGCCTTCCTGGGCAGTGCTCTCATGTAAGAACCCAGTCTGTAACTATGTACTGCATTGAGCTTAAAAGATTTACATTAGAAAGGAGTCACAAAAGGAATTGTAAAGTAAGAAACGTAATAGGATATATATACACGACTATGTTTTTCTTACTTTAGTATTGCTTATTATTCCAAATCCATTTTAGTAACAATATTTCTTTATTAAACCACTACTTGTGCAAAGTTAATATGAAATACATATATTTTAATAATCAAAACAGTGAATATGTCAAGTGCCTACCCCCAGTACGCCATCAGTGTGCTTATATACTAAAATCAAATGTATCTTACTATTTAGACAAAGCTGCATTTGATAACAAAAGACACCAGTAAAACAAGAACCAACTTTTACCCAATTAGCAGAGCTCTATTCTCCTTTCAATTAGTAGCCTAAATGGCCGCTCGCTTGTGTTTGTAAAAAATCATTTAGTCTAATTACCCTGATCCTTTTCCCTCCTCAAGCTCCCAATGGAACTGTTTGTGGATAGCCAAATGGGGATTTTAGGAAACTCAATTATGAAAAAAAAAATATTCCAAACAAGACAAATAAGCAAAAAAGTATTTACAGTTATAAATAAATCCAAAAGCGAGAGAGACTGTCTCTTTGTGCCAGTTTGAAACCTGGAATTATGGTGTGAATATGCAAACTGAAGCACCAAAACAGACAGATGATTTGTGGTAAAATTTCTAATAATAGGAGTCTATTCCAAGTTCATAGTGTGAACATGCCCAGAAGAATTAAAAACAATAAGGAATTAAATATGAACTGACAAACTATTTCAAGAACCACATTTCAGGACATTTTTTAGCAGGTTTTTTATTTCAGCAGATTTTTTATGCAGAAAACTGAATATTTTGTTGTTTGTGGAGGACCCAGCCCCAGATAAAGCAGAAGAAAATGGATGGATACTTAAAAAATAGCTAATTGTGTCCATACAAACTGCAATTTTGATTCAAATGTGATATGTGATGAATTCTACATTTGTAGTAGTGACCATGACAGAAATCGACTGCTAAAGACAGCTATATTCAAGATTTAAGGATTCATTGTCACAAGTACCAAAAAAATTGCATGCATAAGTGTTTAACAGTAGCATTCTAGTGCAAACACCATCAGTGCAATTCATAAAGAGCAAATACTAGAACGTAAATGATAACACAAGAACATGACAATGGGAGAGGTGTAGCATTCTAGTGCAAACACCATCAGTGCAATTCATAAAGAGCAAATACTAGAACGTAAATGATAACACAAGAACATGACAAGATATAGCTACTTCCAAAATAAATGCCCTTTTGCAAATTCTACAGAAAACCTTGCACTTCATGTACTTTCCTAAATCAACATTGTAAATCTCAAAAGTACATGGCAAAGTCAACACTGCCTCCAGCATCGTAACAAATCCTCCCCGACTTTGTTTCTGACAGTTTTCTGATGCAGACAGTCCTGCAGCCTCCCTCCAGCTCACAGCCGAGAGCGTGCAGTGGACAGCGGTGTCAGTAATGAGAATGGATAGCAGCTTGGATACACTGTCTGGGCCCCATTTATCACTGGACTGTGAAGAGTGATGGAGCTCGACCAACGGACTGACCAAGTGCATGTTCTAATTCACAACGGGATCTATTCTCATTTAGATCTACATAGATAACTTTTAGCGTTGCAAAGTGAGGAAGTGGAGTGTAGAGAAATGCTATGATACATTAAGCAAGTTCATCAGTCAAATGCAAAGGCAGTGTTCAGGGGTGCATTCAAGAGAGTAGACAGTGGTGACTGGGTTTAAAAATATTTGCACATATCCAAGTAATTGCACGAGGGACGAATAATTAGATCAGTTATGTTACTCTCAATTGGCTCAATGTATATAATCATCAATCAAAATAATCACTGGCTGATATTTTTATGAGTTCATAATGGCACACAACAGAGAAGTGCTGAGATGTGAGAATTGTCTTTGTTGGCTTGTGTCTGTATTTACTACGCAACAACAGCTGTCCAAGAGCTCTGACTCTAAATTTCCAGAGGTGAAAAAGTGTAAAGTAAAGTTTTTTGTTTTTTGTTTTTTTCATATTGTTGCTTGTATAAAGAAGTGGGAGTCTGGCATCACTTATAGCACACGACTCTAGTCAAATGAAGTCAATAATGCTATTAGTGTTAGGGGTGAAATTTGAGCCAAATTCTATATTAGAAACAGGAATTTATTTATTTATTTATTTATTTACTGAACAAACTCGCAAAATAAAAACACGAGAATCATGTGGAGCACGTTGATACAAACATTTCAACACCTTCCTAAAATAATGGCATAAGTCATTTTTTCAGGTTTTTCAGGAAACACAAAAAACTCCCCCCAAAATTGAAATTATGGCATTTTGTTGCCTAAGTAAACTTACTCAAAAAAGTGACTTAGGGGATTATTTTAGGAAGGTGACAATTTTAAGACCAAAAATGTTGAGCCTCACTGCTGCAGTTACAGAAAGAGGGATGGTAATTTCTCAATGTAAAGTCAATTGGAAACAGAGTTGATAGAAGTGTTCATTGAAACGTTCATTTATATATACATTCTTTGAAGAAATGGGCAACATGGGTAGTGTAGTCCTTGCATTGTTCCCAAGTCTGGACTAATGTGATTCAATATTCTGTTATCACGCAACAAAATTCACCAATGAAAATACTGTTCACGTGTTTAGCCTGAAAGGAACACAGCACATGGCTACTGCAGGAATATGATCCATTCGTCCAGAACCTCTAATGTGAAAATGGAAGAAAATGAACAAAAATAGTAATAGGCTAATTTATTCAACATAAGCGTGAACCACAACTGATCATATAAGACTGTCCGATTTCCGTTCCCTTTCTTTGCTTTAGTCCATGTCTCATAAATGTCATTACAGTGTGTGTAAGCATTCATCGCTGTGAAGCTGGGGTCCAGTGGCGCTCCAAAACAAACCAGGCTTGTTCAACTGCTCCCCTGCTGAATTAGTAGAAGCTTGGCAGGGCTGGAGGAAACTGAGAAGTATGGATGAAGAGAGAGAAAGAAAGAGGAAAGGGGAAAAAAGAGAGAGGGGAAAGGTAGAGAGAAAGAGAGAGAGAGAAGGCAGACTGACAAAAGCAGAGGGAAAGGAAGGCCAATGTGTTGTATTTTTCAGTTGCAAAGGAGGGCAGTGCAGGGGGGTCTCCAGTGGGAAAGTATCAAGTGTTATATGGAGAAGAGCTGAGCATGCCATAAGTAACAATAAAAAGAAGATGGCTGTCAGGGTACACAGAACACACAACACAGTCCTTAACAAAGAAGAATAGATGGGAGGACTTGGGAACAGAGAGAGAGGGAAGGATGGAGAGAGAGAGAGAAAGGAGGACAGAGAGAGGGAAGCCAGACAGACAAAAGCAGACAAAGACAAGGATGAGGATTAAACAGTGTTTCAATTAGAAATGAGTGAGACAAGTGTAGGAAAAGGCTAAATGAAAAGTACTGATGAGTGGCTCAGATAAACTGCCACACACACACACACACGCACACGAGCCAGTGGGTAGAGATGCAAAGAAGATACCAGGAAGCGAGAGTTTAGCAAAAACAAAGAACAAGCACTAATGAGCAAATGGGCACTGGCTACAAAGAAATTCATTAAAGACTTAGAGAAGAAACAATAGAGAATAGACAATAGAAACGTAAGTGAAATCAGCTGTCCGAGTGTTGCCTGCATGCATGTGGCACGACTCGATAAGACATGTCGTTGCCACCTTGTACGCCTGGCACCCAAGTCGCCCTGTCTTCCTGCACCCCCTCCCCGTACCAACCATCTGTGCCACGCAATTACACTGAGCTGTCCATCAGAACGCCACAAACACAGCACAACGGGAGTCATGTGACACCCACTGAATGTAAAGCTACTGATGACAGCGAGGGGCCCAGTGACATCACCAGCCCACGAGGATGAGGTGCCAACAGTGAGGTCTGACAGAGGAGCGGGTGACTCATGTGAGCTGGGAGTACAAACATGGTCACTACGTAATGCGTGGGAATGGGCTCAAATGTGGTTTCTCCATTCAAGGGACATGTCACGCTCTTAAAAAGACGATAATCACAACTTTTCTTGGTTAAATAATAGCTAAAGATATGTATATTCTGAATATTAAAGGTGCATTCTGTAACTTTTCTGGTGCTTTTCTCCATGGAGATGTTAATGCTTTGTCGGGAATTCTCCACAGTATGACATTAAACAGCTCTACCTTGGCTGAAACGCGTCGGGACTTTTAAAGTTGTCTATTTTGACATGCCGTAAATTAATAAAGGCATTTTATTTCAACCGGTGAGTGCCTTGGATTTTTTGCATCTTTCTGACTTCCCTTTCAACCGGTGAGTGCCTTGGATTTTTTGCATCTTTAACTGACTTCCCTTTCCCAAAGAGAACCACTGTGTTTTTTCTACTTTGTATTTTCCTCTGGAGGTCCAGGAAGCGCTCCTTTTGAAACTTTTTATTTTAACTCTACCTTGAATTTGTTCAATTACAGGCAGTTTTATAGCTCAAAAGTACCTATAAAAACAGGACTGTGAGTTTGGTGGCCTCTCCACAGATCTAACTTGGTCTCCACAAAGATAGAAAATTTTATACTAGACCATTCCAGACAAAGAAATAACATCTTCATGGAGAAAAGAATTTGATAGACTCTCTGCCAGCAAAGTTACACAATGCAGCTTTAAGTGCTCTTGATGGTAGGTCAAGTATAGTTAAAGCAGCCAGGTGGTTAACAAAACAGATACCCAAAATGTTTCTGACTTCTCACAAAATATACAAAGTAGAGACAGAGTGTGAAAGGAATTATGAAGGAAGTATTAGCAGTGGTAAAGTATCAGTTATTGGATTTTTGGATTTATGATGAGAGCTCTTTGATTTGATTCATGCAGGTTTCATCCAACTAACTAATCTAAGCCAAGATGCATTTATAGCGTTTTAGTGCGAGAAAAAAAACTCTAACTCCCCAAGAAAAACTCTAAGTGCCAATTCAGATCATAAAACTTTTGCGAACAAAGCAGTAACGTCCAGTACAAGCTGCATGCAGAGTTCTGTTCTTTTTTAGCCTGGGCCACAATCCCAAATGCTTGCACCGTCTTTGATGAAGTGTGCTGTCATGATGTCAGCCTGCACTGGTCTGCGGCTCACCTGGGACCTACCTCACTCCTAACAACTGCTGCTGAGAGGAACAAACACAAAGAGGTAAGAAAAATTAGGCTCTAGCTTGGCCTCTTCACCTGCTTCCTTTGCTACGTGTATCACCGCTATGGCCTCAATCTAAATCCAAATCCAACCTTTAAAACCTCTTATATTCTCTAATTCTTATCGCACACTTTGCCTCTTTATCTTCCACTCCTTCCCCCTTCTGCTTACTGGCTGTCAGCAGGTTAAAAAATGGCTCGGCACAAGCCAGGGAGAAACAATTACTCATAGTGCAAGCTGTATAGACATTAGAAGCACTGTGCTCCTCTGCGATCTCAGGGCCATGTGCTTCTAATTAAATGGTGCGCTGGAGGAATTATCAAAGCTTAGGATTGCATAATGAACACTGGCACAAATCGGTGACACTGTCAGTCTCAAGGGCTTTCTGTGGTTGTACCAAATTAAAATCAATAACAAAAACACAATATTTTTAGCACAAACGCTAAGCTTAAAAACAAATGGAAAATAGTGGTGAAAAAATGGGCCATATAAGAAGAATATAATTTATCTAACCACTTTGGGCAGCATGTTTTACGCACTAATGGAACGAGCACAAAGACTGGTTTGTGCGTCTCTGTGGCTGCATGCACTAACATTAAAAAGTGGACTAAAATCCTCAAAATAAAGAATCACAACACAAACAATAAAATCATTCTGACCCTATTCTGAGCCCATCTACCTATAAAACAAATATAACTGCAAATGTTTGACTTGCGGTGACAAATTATGGGCCATTTCCATTCATAAGTACAAGGCATGTTCATATTTCTGTGCCTCCCCTAACACCTTCCCTGTTCTCGTATGATCACACTACACCATTTGGCCAGAGAAGGGTGGACATGGTGTATTTCTCTCACCAAATGGAGGAGGCATGTCGCTCCTTATACACAGATAGACACACGCGTTGGCCAGCTTTTGTTAAACATCACACATGAGACTGCTAACACACATGCTTAAATCCTGGTCTCCATGGTGATGGCTATAATGCCCATGTTGAACTTGCCCCCTGCATCTGTTTCTGTGTTTGTAGCCTGGGTAATTACTTATTCATCATAACCACTTGACTATTTTATTTTCCCCACATAGAATTCTCCGAGTACCACAAATGAGCATAATAAATATTGTGGCTACACTTAGGAAAAAAGGCCTTGTTAAAATTGCAGCTTGTATATTACTGTGGATTGCTGGATATGATTGGAATTGTTCCCCTGATTCAGGCTCCATCATTACAGGCGTAAACAGACAGTCCAGGGTTTACACCAGAAGGGTGGAATGATAGACAAACTGTGCATGTGTTTGGGGAAATGAGCATTTAGATCAACGAGGCCATCTGGTGGAGAAAAACAGAAGTTGCGAAGTGGTGTTGGTCAAGACTTGGTTTTATAGTTTTTAGTGAATGTATATTTTCATTTAGGAAAACCATAGGCCTACTGTTGGTCAGTGGATTTAACAAATGACATCAAAGGACAAACAAGAATGATTGAACTGTATTTAAGCATTTGATTTCATATGTTTTTGGTGAAGAATTTGGTTGTGTTCAAAACAGTTTGGTGAGAGGGGAAAGGAAATGCATTCTTTCAGTCTCGGGAGGCATTAAAAACCCATCAAATGTATGATAATGATAAATAAAGACATTTCTGAATGCTGTAGATTATACACATAGATAATATAACCATCTGCATATTACTGCAGATGGTTTAAAGAATAAATGCTGTCCAGTAAGAGTTAAAACTCTAAATCAACATGTTTGTTTGATTGACAGAAGATGCCATTTTTATCTTTTCTAACTAGTCTCAATACAGAGAGGCCAATTAGACTCTCACGAGGCACATATCATTTCCAAACAAACATGAGTGCGAAAGGGCACCCACATGAATGTACACAAGGAAGACGCCAGGAGTAATGTGAGGCATGTGTGTTGCAGACAGTGTGAACTCAGATCTGGAGAGGGAAAAGAGGTGTCTTGTGGTATTTAAAAAGTCATCCCAACTTTCTCAAAGCATCTGGCTGGCCTTGAACTGTGGTCAAAGCATTTTTCAAATATCAGAAACATCATCACAACTTGTTTCAAGTGTCTGAACAACAAGCCACACATGCTCAATGTTTAAAATGCCACCAATAAATCACTGTTTTATTTTACTTCCCCAGAAGCCATAAGGGTCAATTGCCACATGTGATCAACAACAATAAAAAAGCAGAATAATCCGTAGGAGATTAGGAAATGCATAGAATATTTTGCACTTATTGTAGAAAACTAAATGAATTATTGACAGTGTGTTTATATCTAAAACCTATTAATCTGTTACAAATATTAAACCAGAGAAAAGACGCCAGACTTGACAAATTAGGGTCCAAATTCCAATGAAAATGCCACTGCTGTGATTTATATGTAACTCAATTACATATTAAAAGTGAAGTAAAGCGTTGAGAACCATAGTTTTGGTGTTGTTGTTTGGGATTTCTCCTGAATATAACATGAGCACATTCGGTAAAGTGGTAGTGAAACAAATGGGCCTTGTAAGAAGCATTGACCATTCAGTGATTTAGGACTGACTGATGAAAGATTATTTTGCTGCCTTGTAATGCGTGTGTGTGTGCGCATGCGTGCTTTTACTGCTTGTATTAACTCAAGGACATAATGCATTTTGAGTCTCATATGTTTTAGTGGCCATTTCCTGAAGGGCAAACAGGGGCTTATTTACTGAATACAAATTCTTTACAGCCCAATTCTCTTTGTCTACATGAAGTCAATATTATGAATGCTTTCAAGGTCAGTCCCGTGCTGCTCCCCTTGTCATCAATCCAAGAGGGAGACACAAAACTTCCTTTAGCGCTATTTATTTCTCCCCCCACACCCATCTAATACAGAAAGAGTCACGGCAAACATATTGTCCTTTTCCCTTTCTACTTATCTTTTAGGGCAAAACACGCCCAATTTGACAGAATAATCTAGACTTTGGACAATAGTTGTAGCCTTGCATGCTTCCTGTGGTGGGAGTGTTATGCAATGAGAAAAAAGAAATCTTTGAAAGGAATAAATAGTTTTTGCCACTCAAATTGATGTTCTTGAGACCGTGAGATAAATGCATAACAACTAATGAGTTTAGTCATTTTTACATCTTCAAATTAGCTTGATATTTTGTTCAAATCAATAAAATTATTATTACAAGATATGATTCTGTGTGAGCAACTGCAGAACAAAGACAGAGATACCCTAAACAGATTTAACATTTCACTCAAGCCTGGTTTCAAAATAAATATTTCAAGAATAATAAATAGAGCCGTTTAATCAAGATTTTAGAAACAAAATAAATAATTCTGAGCTTGTAAAAGATTAAAGAGTTCTACTTTAAACATAACCCCAACTGCCCTGGTCTATATAAATTACAGTGAATGTCTATTGGTAACAAAGACCCAGGCACTCCTCACATTCCCAAAGCTACAACTTTCATCGTCTTGGCAATTTTAACGACATTTAAGCAACACAACATAGATCACCAAAAATTAACCCATTTCCCTGCCTCCCGACACTCTGAGAAACACTGTAAACAACTGTAATGACCCACAAACTATAACACATCTTTCAGTGACTAACAAATACAGGTAAAGTAACAGACAGGGCTTTGTTGTATAGGTGATAAAATATGCACCATGATCCTGGTTGGTAAATGGTCCTAGGAAATGCTTATATTTCTAAGGCACTCAAAGCTCTTTACATCACCCATTCACACACACGTTCAGACACCATTAGTACATAACAGTATATCATTACCTTTATACAGCTGTTTTACCTCCAATACCTGTGTTTGGGGTACAATAAATCACATTGGGGTTCTGGTTCCCACCGTCACACCATATGTTAAAGATCTATCAATACACTCATCAATTCCCATCTCGTCATCATTACAGCAGATGGATTTTCACTTGGACACTTCCATTTACACTCACCCGCCCACATCTAGAGTACATGTAGACTGAGCCGAAAGCTTGAGGGTTATTTCCTTTAAAAATCAATTAAAACAAAGCACTTTTCTAGTTATTTTGTGATGACAGTTCTGTGAATATTACATTAGTGACCTGGAGACAGAAGTTTTATATCTGTATCTATGGCATCTTAAATCAGTACTAGCAGTAGTACATTAATTAAATAATACTACCACAATAATATGAGGTAACCCGAGTATATATCATTCAATACATGATAGGTGGAACAATCATTTTGGGGTTCAGTATTCATTGTGTGTACTTTTTCTTCAATCCAATCCAATCCAATCCACTTTATTTATACAGCACATTTCATAAACAAACAGTTTCCAAAGTGCTGCACAAATACATACTAATAGCAACAATAATAATATAATAATAAAATAAACACTCATTAAACACAGATTAAAACATATTAGTCCTAAAACAATAAACCAGTAAAATCAAATAAGAAAAGCCTTAAATAAACCAGTAAAATCAAATAAGAGCAAAGCCTTAAGATAGCAATAAATAAATAAAAACCCATAAAATACATAAAAGTGGGTCTTAAGACGAGACTTAAAACACTCTTGTGTTTAGGGCCGACCACAGAGAAGGTCCTGTCCCCCCAGGATTTAAGCCTCGTTTTAGGCACTACACGCTGAAGCTAGCTCATGCGGGGGTGTAAATTTGGAGGAGGTCAGAGATGTACTGTGGGGCCAGACCATTCAAAGCCTTAAAAACAAATAATAAAATCTTAAAATAAATTCTAAAATTAACACTAGTGGGGAACTTTTTTTTTTTGTATCTCTTCTACAATAAGATCTGAGGTGCAGAGGGAAGAATAAATAACTTCTATTACTCAATACAGATACAAACTAACTACTAGTACAGTACTTCATTCTGCTATTTATTGCAGTTTGCGTTTTTAAATGTATTGTACATTTAGGATAATCCAGCTTTAGGGTTATTGTGTTAAATTATTGTTTATCATCCTACTGCACCCTGAACAAAATACTAGACTAATAGAATAGACTAAACTTTGAAGAGACATGGACAATGTTATTGAACATTTTTGACAGGACTGGACTTGACTGATGTTTGTGTACCTTGTGTTTTTTGTGTAGTTTTATGTATGTGTTCAGTCTTGAGAGTGGTGCGGTGTAGGAAAGGTTTTTGTTGTCTTTTTATCTATTTTTATTTTTGTTTGT
>KN491374.1:0-15226 GCA_000787155.1 Scartelaos histophorus | reverse complement strand
CGGAGTAAAAAAAAAAAAAAAAACACACAAAAAGACATAACATAGGGAGGGACCAATCTCCAGATCTTGAGCTAGTCCAGCATAAATTGCCTCATTTTAAAGTTACAGCTTAATTAACGTTTCCAGACTGAAGGTACCGTATACGACACCTGGGAATATGTTTTATATAACCAAGCACAACCTTCCAACCTAAAAGCTAGAAACTTTTTTTCCCCAAAAAGCCGACAGTTTCAACTTTCTGAGCATATTTCTGGCATAATCCTCAGTCACACGCACACTGTGTGATGATGAAAACAAGCGTCTAACAGGATCTTTGTTTCACGCCAAACTCATGCGCTCCATCCAATTTCATCGGCTTGACTTTGCCAAAGAGTGAAGTGAGTCAAAATGGTCGAGCGTCTGTTTGTAACAACTGAAAGTGCAGTTATTTCTTAAATAAAGGGCAAATTATGCATCTTGGTCTGTGTAATTGCACATCCATTGCTATTATTATTATTATTATTTCAAAGGTTTACTTCAGTCAAAATGTACAAATACAAATGTAATATTGACCAAGAAATGCAGGAAGTGATGTGGCTCTGAGTCCTGGACTGACAGGAGCTGTTTCAGGACAATAGTAACAGACAACAGTCAGGCAATAATCATTTTTAGTTTACTTACAGACTTAATGCATGTTTGCTTTGTGTTTTGTATGAAAGAGTTTGTATTTTAACTAGGACTTTTCCTTTTTTTAATTTGTATTTCTAGTTCTATAGCTTTTCTTCCAGCACACGTATGACACAACTACAGCATCAAATTAAACATTAAAAACAGGTTGTACTGAAAAAAAGATGTATAACACATCATTAGGGGGTAAAAGGAGGAGTTTTCATCGCAAAATTAAGAAAAAAAATCCAGGTGAGGCCAAATGTACTGTGGTCCTGGGAAAGAAAAATGATCTGATGAAGCTTTTTTGCCAAAACGATATTGATTTATTTAAAAAGCTTTTGGACGATCTGAGTATGCGATGCAATTGTTTCATTTTAGAGGACAAATGTACTAAAATTGCCCAGTATACAGGAGTAGTATATGTGAAATTATTTTAAGAGGTTTTTGTAACATTTCCAGTTGAAGGTTTGAGGTTAAAGATTTGTGCAGCCACTTTACTCCTCCAGGGTTCAGATACACAAATATAGACACAGTTCCCTAGTATCAACTTTAAAACCACATTTCCGTCCTTCTCTTCCTCACCGTTCTTGTCTCCGCCGGCTCCTCCTGTGGTCTGCTTCAGCGGGAGCCTCTCCCCCTGCCCCGAGCCCTGGGGTCGGCCCTGAGCTTCAGGAAACGCTTTGACGAAGAACTCCGCCACGGCCATGAGGAACTCCACGCTGGCACAGAGGCTCATCTTATGCAGCTCTGCCACCACCTCCTGCTCCTGCCCACTCCTCCGAAGAGTCAGGTCTATCATGGGCTCCACGCTGCCCTCGTCGCGCCTGCCCAGCATCCTGAAGGGACAAAACATACACGATTATTATTGTGTATTAGTACATTCAGCAACTAACCACTGTATTTTTTCATATTGTAAAGAGACTGATTTAGAAGCATAGACCGTATATATGAATGGACATAGCTAACGTGTTAGCCGCCGCGTGCCAAACAGGAAGTGCTCCAGGAGGCTCTTCCGGCTCCTTCTGACTCTGGCTCCCATTGACTTACATTAGGATCTTGTGGCTCGTCTCTCTGTAACTGCTGCACTGATCCTCTTCATCTTGGTCTTAAAATGTTCTTATTAACCCGATCTACATGATCCTGATTTTTTTCCCCGCTATTTTGTTAGTCAAAAAAATCCTATTCATAACATAGAGCCTGGCTCCAGATTGGCTCCTGTAGCCGTTAGCATCGCGAGCCTCATTTGAGCGCCGCTAAACGCTATGAGTGACGTCACACTCGCTTAGTCCACTTTTTTATACAGTCTATGTTTAGAAGTGAATACGTTTTGTAAAACTGCACCTTAAAACGAAACAATGAGCTCATGTAATTAAAGGTTGGGTATGTAGATTTTGTATTTAAAAATGTATAAATATGACCTGTGATCTGTAAGCACGTGCAAATCAAATATTACTGAGTACTTAAGCACACATTTCTTGGCCACAAACCCAAAAGTTAAAGCCTTGATGAAGAAATCTAAATTTCTCCAAACCCTGTATACACTCTAATCTTGCCCCATTCAAGCTGCTGTGTAGAGGTTTGAGGAAATTCTTATAAAAGTAACACAAACTTATTGTTTAAATGACAAAAAGGCAACAAAAATAACTCACTTAGTCGGATATACTACAGAGAACATATGAATACACACCTGACCTGGTTAAATTTACACACCTAATGTTATTTAAAGGAAAACTCAACCTGCTCCCAGAAAAAAAAATCTAAAACTGTTGCAAAATTAACTCAAATATAACCCGAGAGATCAAATGAATGTTTAAAAAAAACTATTCTCTCGAAAACATGTGTTACAAGACATGGAATAGACTTATGGAATACAGCTCTGGTAAAAAATAAGAGACCACTGCGTTATTTTTTTGGTCCTGAAACCATCATCTCCACATGTCTGATGCTCCATTCAGCGTCTGGTGAGTCCAACTCAAGCTCAGCTCATTCTGCTTCATGAGGCACTGATGAGGTGATTGAACCAAATCTGATTTAATTAGGAAAAGTATAAAACCATCGACTGTTCATGAAGCCGTGATGAGGCTTATTCCACTAAATATTGACTCTGACTCTTCCAAAGTGATTATGTTGTTTTAAAATGAATCTGATCTTTACATTAAACATTGCATACATTTTCTGCAAATAAATGCTCTAAATGACAATATTTTTATTTGGAATTTGGGAGAAATGTTCTCAGTCGTTTATAGAATGAAACAAAAATCAGAGAAACTCATCATTTTGCAGTAGTCTCTTATTTTTTTCCAGAGCCGTATCTTAGATGAACATAAAGCTTGGGACTATGTTGGTGCACGTCAAATAGAACTTTTACAGTTAATCTGTAATATTGGTTTATTTTTAATTACACTGTACAAATTGTTCACGTTATAATTTGGTGTTTTGGTTCCGTTATCCGATCAGAAAGCAAAATGAGCCTCACATGATTCTCTCATTTATGTTGCCAGTTTCAAAGCTGAAATCCAGTGTGCTTAAACCTAAAATGCGCCTCTCAGATCTAAACAGTCACTTCCAAACACTTCCTAAACTCCAGCACCTGCAGACAAACATGAGTCAGTGCTAGTGCAGCCTCTGCAGCTCAGGGAAGAATTCTGGAGCTTCACATGAACCTGAACATAAACTGAGAATAATATGTTATGGCTCAATATGTTATGGCAACTCAGGCTCAGCGGGGATTGTAGTTTGTTTGTTGTAACTGGAGAGCAGGAACGTATCACTTTAAGTCAAACAAAATACAAAACCTAACAAAATACACGACTAACAAACATACAAAACAAAAAAATAAACAGAAAACAAAGATATAAGGGAACAGAATATGTAAATGTCAATTAAGGGGATGTTTATATGACAACGTCTGAACCATAGACCGTATATATGAATGGACATAGCTAACGCGCTAGCCGTCGCGTGCCAAATAGGAAGTGCGACAGGAGGCTGTTCCGGCTCCTTCTGACTCTGGCTCCCATTGACTTACATTAGGATCTTGTCGCTCGTCTCTCTGGACCTGCTGCAGTGATCCTCTTCATCTTGGTCTTAAAATGTTCTTATTAACCCGCTCTACATGATCCTGAATTTTTTTTTCGCTATTTTGTTAGTCAAAAAAATCTTATTCATAACATAGAGCCTGGCTCCAGATTCGCTCCTGTAGCCGTTAGCATCGCGAGCCTCATTTGAGCGCCGCTAAACGCTATGAGTGACGTCACACTCGCTTAGTCCACTTTTTTATACAGTCTATGGTCTGAACAGACACAGAAGTGGCGTCAGGTCTTCACTTTTTAATCCGTGTTTGGACGAGCGTTTTCTGGATTAAATCTGCTGCATACGGTGGCGCAAAAGTGTGTGGAATTCAATTGAGTGTCCATGCCAGGCCTCTAGGTGGCGCTGTGATACACTATTGTGACGTGAATATGACGTGAGCAGATATGACCAGTTTTGCATCTTGGGAAGTGCAGACGGAAATTCTGGTTTTAGATTTTCGTGTTTTTAATCCCCAAAAACACCGTCACCCTCAAACAAAAGGCACCTCAGATAAAATATGTCATTTTTATCCACAGGCGTTCTCATGTAAACAGGTAAACAGGCCCTAAAATGTAAATACACACTTTTTATTTATTGTTCTTTTCTTGTTGTTTTTTTGATATGTTTGTTAGTCATATATTTTGTCATGTCTTATGTTTATTTTGGTATTAATGTGCTGAATTCCCTCAAAATGACAACAGTTATTTTAAAAAAGTGTGACTAGTTTAAGCGTATGTTGTGTTTACCGTGAGGTGACCCTGTCCATGTTGTGTCTGAGGTCGTCCAGGGAGCAGGAGGTCAGCACCGTCTTCAGCTCCATGCTCCCGTTCTTCAGGATCGTCCCTGAGGCTCTGAGCTGGAGGAGGGCGAACTGCCCCAGACACAGACTCGTCTGGTGCTCCAGGACCGAGGGCTGAGGAGAGTTTAACAAACACACAGGTCAAAACTGCTCACACGGGGTTAAATTAGGGTAAAAGAAGTGTTTCCTTCTACGGAAATCACAATCTATTCTTATTAAACAAAAAATGTCTATGGTTATTATCAACGGGACGAGACACAATTTCACAAGATGAGACGAGATTTTAACAGATTTTAATTCCTATTTTTTTTATTTATTTGATTTCATATTTTTGTTTCCATCCTAGTTCTGCTTCTTGAACTGTAAGAAATGTAACTCACCCACACCTAACTCTTTTTATCTCTCTCTTTAACCTTCTCACAACATCATTTTTCTCTTGTCCGCACGATTTTGTCACAATTTTGTTTCATGAGATCTTGTCCCATCCCGAATGGTTAAATTCACATAAATCGAATCATTATTTGATTTCTGGTGCCATCTGATTATTGAAGTGTCACATAAACAACTGCTGTGGTCACATATGCACTCAAAAAGAGATTATTACCAGATTTAGTTGAGTTATAAACTATTAACATGACATTTAAACATCAAAATGGTCTAATATACTTAATTCTTTCTGATCAGTCCTTCTGATCATATTTTGTACTTTTCATATCATTTAAATCTTGACGGTCCAGAGATCAGATGAATATAAAGATGTTTTCACGTGGTATAAACTGCAGTGCACCTTAGAAGGATCATTATTGTAGAGCACCAGTCCAAGTGAATCGATGTTGAAGCTGAACTTGAGAGTCTCTTCAGATCCTTCCTGCTCCTCTGGACTGGAGACAACGGGCTTTCCACCGTTTTCTAAACCCAAGTGAAAATAAACACAAGTTACATGTTGAAAATGATTTAATTTTATATTTTTCATTACAAAGAACTTGAAAAGCGATCATGGTTTTGATTAGACTGGATTAGCCCTGGTTTAGGTCTAAATTTGATCCTGATTTTGTTCTGTTTAGTCCCAGTTCTGCCCTGGTTCCACAGGCTTAAATTAATTCAAAAACATTCATTTTCTTCTTTTAATAAGAAAATGTACCTATAGTCTATACCTATGTCCTGCCTTGTGTGTTTGTGTATGTTTGTGTGTGATTACAGTATCAGACCTGTAGGTGGCGCTCTGAGCTGGATGCTGGTCTCTTGTTTGGGGACACTTGTCTCCGTGTGGTCGGCCTCTCCCAGGTTTTCAGTCAGAATCCTGAGCAGCACCTTGAGGTCGGACTGGCTCAGCTCCACCTGAAACAAACAGCTCAGTTGGAAATGATGGTTTAAAGAAAATATAATGTTTATTATATTTTGTCTAAGAAAAAGGAGGAGGCTAAAGTTTATAAGCTAATATGAAAACTAATGGAACTAAGTACAGGAGTTTTACATTGAGACTAAAACTACATAAGGACACAGTCTCCTGAACCAGATGTACCTTTGGAGGTGAACATGTGGGCTGAATGAAGACAAAAGGAAATGCGACGATGGTTATTTAAGGTTATTTAATTATAACAGTTTAAGGTCATAAACATCACAGTATAAACATCACAGGATGATCACTGCGTTTACTGAAGGTTTACACTGTGAAGCAACTCTCTTATTAGACCAACGTGACTCTCAGTATCTTCCTCTGTACCTTCATGGGCTTCATGTCTCCTTCAATCTCGATGGCGGCCATCTTCTTGTTCCAGGCTGGAGCCAGGTTCCTCCTGACCTTCAGCTGGAGGTTCACTGCCTCCAACAGCTCCACACTGGGCCCCTCGGACTCAAGACTCACACTGGCCCTAAACACAGCATTTCAGAAGTTACTTTGGCTACGATCAGACTGCAGAGAGTAATTGGATTTTTTAATGAAATCCTATTTTTGCAAGGTCATTCACTTTTCCAATTAAATGTGACTTAATTATGCTGTATGTGATCTCCAGTGTGAACTTTAAATGCCCCAGAAGTGTCCCACATGCACACTGGAGGACACAATGTCACACCCAAAAAGCCTGCTTACATTTTACAGAATTTACTGTTGTACCGGAGCCAGAACATGTACAGATTATCTGTTTTGTTTTGATGTGTAGGTGGGATGAATGTGACCTGTTCAGACTGAAGTCACATGTATCAGTTTTAGGAGAACATATCCAAGTGTCCTGGGTCGTATTTGAAATAATTGGATCTGTGTCATTAAAATATCAGATACAGGTCACATAAGAGTGAAAAAATCAGATTTGCATCACTTCAGGCTGCAGTCTGAGCCTTAGAGTTATACATCTCATCCCACTGATTCGCTGCAGGATTCATAGAACCACAGTTACATTTGTCACCTGGAGAGCTTGAGCTGTGACAGCTGCACGTCCATGTTGTCTATGACAGCGGGCAGAGGGCAGCCCTCCACCTGCTGCAGGGAGAAGCTGTTGCCGACGGTGATGAGACCCAGGTCCATCACCAGTGCATCATGGGAGTTGGAGTCCTGGGGGATGATGATGAGCGGAGCCTTCAGCCTGATGTCCATGGAGAGACGGAAACTCTTCTGAGCAAAGTCCCTGACACTGGAGGCAGCCTTTTCTGCAGCCTGCACGGTGGCCTGGCTCAGAGCCTCTTTAGCCGTCTGGAAGTTATTGGTGAAGTTCTGAAATACAGTGGAAACAGTTTAGAGCTAAAACTCAGCTGCTGTTCACAGAGGCAACAGTGTATGTGGCTCCTCTCACTTCACTTCAGGAACATAAAGTTTAAAACGGGGAGGATGTGGTTGTATGAATCACAGTTGTATATTTGAGTCACACGCTCACCAGCAGAGACATGATGAACTTGTGCAGATAGACGACCTGGACACAGCCCACGTTGAGCTTCACTTTTCCATCACTTTTGGACGTGTCGGCGTAACTGGCTCCTTCTGTGGCGTTTGGAGTCAGAGACATGGAGAAGCTGAACACCTCGTCTCCCACTATAGAGATCGCCTGAAGGAGGTAGTATTAGGATTTAGATAAAGATAAACCAGAAACTATTGCATAAACTAAACATATGGAGATGCCCAGTTCATTGTGTCTGAATCTGACCTTCTTGTGGATGCACTTTGGATCCACGTTTAACACGATGAAGTCTCTGAGCCGAGCCGAGATGTGAGTCTGAGGCCCCTGCACCAACATGGAGCCGTTTATACCTGAGAGGAAAATAAAGGAATTATTAGTTTTATATGAAACAATTCGAGCTCTGGGAAAAACTGGCTCCATTTGTTTTCTGTACATACTCACAGAACAACACTTTCACACTGGTGTTTGATAAAAGACCCTCAACTTTCTGGTTAAAAATGAATGCTACCTTTTAAAGTTAATCAAAAAATATATAAATAAATAAAGGGTGGGATGAGACACAATTCACAAGTCGAGATGAGTTTGAGTCCAAAAGAACAAAGAGAATAAAGAAGTCATTTTGACACATGTATTTTTATTTATATTAATATTTTGGCTGACTAGGCACAGGACAATATAGAAATATAGAAAGTCCAACAGTGGTGCTTAATGATTATATCAGGATAATTATGAAAATTGCTTAATTTTCATCATTAACTTTCAAAAATTTTATGGATATGAATAATAATAGTTTGAATATTATGATCATGTTCCATATCTAAACAACGGTTATGGTGGTGTACTTTGTTAGTGAACATGAAAACAACAAAGCGTAATAGTTTGAATATTATGATCATGTTCCAACAACAAAACGTCATGGATAAGTATCTTTTTTGTATGTATTCTGGTGATTTATGACGGCTGTTAGGAGGCTGAACACTCCCCCCTCTGTACCCAGCAGGCTGTTAGGAGGCTGAACACTCCCCCCTCTGTACCCAGCAGGCTGTTAGGAGGCTGAACACTCCTCCCTCTGTACCCACCAGGCTGTTAGGAGGCTGAACACTCCTCCCTCTACCCACCAGGCTGTTAGGAGGCTGAACACTCCTCCCTCCACCCTCCCTTATTTATTGCCCCATCCCTAGTACTGACATAATAATATTGCTTTTTTAAAGAAACTACAGCTCATCAAGTGATGCAACCTGCTCCTTCTTTTCCAAACTAAACATAAAAAAAAAAAACATTAAAAAATCACATTTGCACAATTTTTAGCTATTTTATCTGAAAGATTTTGAAGGGACTTGTCTTATCTCTAATATAAATCTATGAAAAAAGCTGTTGATGCCTGAATGCGTTTGTGAGTTTGTTAGACGTGTAATGACTTGGTCCAAACCTTGGATCTTGATGTCGGCCATGTTGCTTTTCTGGTCACAAACCAAAACGTTAAAAGCTCCGAGCGTCGCCTCCACCTTCAGGTCGATCACATTATCCACAGGAGACACCAGGGCAGCTGCAGGGGAACACACACGGTTAAAGCCACAGTATGAAACCTTTCAGCCAGAAAATAGACTTCAGTTTGGACGTGTTTTGGTTACTTCCAACCTCAAAATACAGAGTGGAGTTGTACTGACTGGACTTGGTGGACACGGTCTTATCCTCTGCTTTGGTTCGCGTCTCTTTCTCTGCAGAAGCTGAACTCCTCGGGGCCATCACCGCAGACAGGAAGTTAATGGAGGAGAGCAGAGCCTCGGTGTGAAGAACCAGGTCCAGAGACGTGAACATCACCTACACGAGGAGAAATATTAAACTTGTGTGACGCGGTGTGTCATTTCTGTCTCGTGATGAAGTTAAATTTGTTTTGCCCTTGAACAGAGTTACTATAAAAGCAGTTTTTTCACGCTTGAACCAGGAAAGCAAAGTGTGGTGCGCTGTTAGCATGGTAGTCCCAACTGTTAGCATTGAGGTTTGGTGGGACTCAAGGTGAGGCAGCCAAACAAAACAAAACTGTGGTGCTTCAGTGTGTTTTGGCAGGAATACAGAATATTTTGTGCTTTTCTCTCAACTCCACGCAACATTTTTATTTTTTGGGACGGGCTTGATCGACTATTGTGACGTTTCAACCAATCAGATTCAAATATATAATCATAGCATTTTACGATCTCTTTCAGAAAGATCCGTTCCAGCTTGATAAATGCGAAGAACTCAGATCAGTCTTAACTATTTGAGCGTAAAAAAATCAAACACACTGTTGTTACTCACGTTCATCTTTTGCTCTGTGTTCTTGAAAACCGTGGAAAAGTTTGGCCCATTTCGATCAGCCTGAGAAAAGGTTTATAAAGTAATGATTTAGTTATCCTTACATACGTCACAGTCATCACAAATACCGCTAATATACAAATAAATAAAGTTACCTTATTATATTGAATTTTGAGCAGTTCTGCCCCGGTCTCTGCTGAGGATCTGATGATGCACAGGTCGTCTCCATTGGCATCTAAACACAAAGACAGAATAAAGGTGAAATGTGTAGCTTTCCTGTTAGCACCTGGTTTTCTCCGTGGAGGTTTAGTTGCGTGGATTGTTTCACTGCACGGTAATAACCAGATCTATCTACACTGCAAAAAGCTTGGCCAAAACGTAAGATATGAACACTTAAATCAATCAGAAAATGACTTGAACGCAGTGAAATGATCTGTCCGTGCAGCAAGATCATTTTACTGGAGAAGTTCTCTTAAAATAAACTCCCTCTGGACTCGAATGAATCAGTCTCAGAACTAGTAAGTAGAGAATACATCTGAAAACTAGAAGAATAACCTGATATAAGTTTTAAAATCTTGGCCAGATCAGAGAAATTTGCAGTATATGAAGCTATGAGTAGAAAAGTAAAAAAAAACATAATTCACAAAAATACGCTAAAAATAGTTGTAATGACAAATCCGTGTCTCGTACCTTTGAATTCCAGACAGTTCATGGTGATTTCTCTGAGATAAACCGTGGCGCACATGTCGTATTTTCGGACTTTTGTGTCGATGCCGAGCTGAGCCGCGTGAAGAACCAAGAACGGAGACTCCACGTGATCTTTGGGCTTTTTCAGGGTCAGTTTCACCTGTTGAAGTTGGGGAATAAAACAAAAATTATTACATTACATGCAGTTTCAAGTCCCACATTTAAAATCCCGGTCTCTATAAGGCCCCGGGTTACATAATCACCTTAAAAAATTTGGACTAAACTGGGACTAAAGCCTGGACCTAAACCTGGATTAAATCAGGACAAAACAAGGATCTAAACCTGGACTAAATCATGTCTAAACTAGGACAAAAGTTCTAGCAGGCGTGTTTCAAATAGAAAGTGATCATGGGGGAGTTTCCCACCGATAACGGCCACCACTAATATATATTTTTTTCTTTTTTCTTTCTCCTTTATCCACACAGATTAATTAGTCTGAATAATGAATCCTTTACCTCTTTAATCTCAAACTTGAGCAGGATGTTGATGGCGTTCTCCAGTTCGTCCTGTTGAAGTGCAGTGAGCTCAGAGGAGGGAGCCCAGGGCAGAGACACCTCCTGCTGCTGCTCCGGGGCATCTGAGTCTTTTTCTGAGAAACACAAACAACTGAATTAACAAAGGAGATTATATTGTCCCTGGCATTAGTATTTCTAATGGATCTAAAAGAGAGACATAAAATAAGCTTCTCCCAGGATACCCTGAGTGAGGTTCCTCTGCACATTGCTGCCTTCACCGATGTTGTGGACCAGGATCTTCATGAGCAGACTCAGGTCCTCCTCCCCCAAACTCATCTGAGATACAAAAACACTGGCGTCATTTAAATCAGAGGTTGGTCTAAATTGTACAGTTAAAGGAAGGTGGATGTTTATTATCTGTGTTCATGAATGGGGCTTAAAACAAACAGTGACTGAAGGAGTTTGGTTAAACCACTTATTAAAGTCTAAGCCTGTTAATAAATTATGATGCTGAGCGGACGGTTTTCAGCTTTTCTGAAATGAGTTCAAGTTTAATTAAATCCTTTTTCGATTGAGGAGCCAATGATTTCTTATATAAAAATCTAAAAAATCTAAGATTTCAAATATGTTGTCACACACTATCATAAAATGTCTAATGTTGCACTTATCCTGAGTCTTACAGTGAGCGAGTGCAGGACTCCTTGGACCTGGATTCCTGGGATCTTGTTGAACCAGGAGGAGCAGAGGTTTCTGGTGACCAGCAGCTCGAAGCTGATTGGCTGAAGCATCTGCAGATCAGGCACTGTCTGTTTTTGGGTCAATCTGAAAGCAAACAGATGATGCTGTTGGTTATGGTCACAAAGTCCTTCTGTTTGAGAATCTTCCCATTTAGTTATGTCATAGGTAAAAATATGAATTTCTCCTTTGGAGTTTTTAAGTCAAACTGTGTTCAGGATAAAGGCACTATGAGCTAATAGCACTGCATTAAAGGGGATAAGGACTTTTTATCATTTATATTCTAATAGTTTATTCTCATTAGCGACCAAAACAGTGTTTGATATGGAATTAAAACCAAAAGAATGCATAAGAGGTATTAATGACTAAGTCTCCGTGATACCTGGACAGTTTGAGTTGGCTGAGTTTAACCTCCATCTTCTCCACCACCGCAGGCAGCTCCAGACCCTCCACCTGGTGCAGGGAGAAGCTGTTGCCGACGGTGATGAGACCCAGGTCCATCACCAGTGCATCATGGGAGTTGGAGTCCTGGGGGATGATGATGAGCGGAGCCTTCAGCCTGATGTCCATGGAGAGACGGAAACTCTTCTGAGCAAAGTCCCTGACACTGGAGGCAGCCTTTTCTGCAGCCTGCACGGTGGCCTGGCTCAGAGCCTCTTTTGCCGTCTGGAAGTTATCGATGAACATCTACAAACAGAAAGACCTGAATGAGAACCAAAAGTGAACAGTCCACCAGTTACAAACCCAGTGGTGGACTCCTGTAGTGTCACTGGCTTCATCTGTGATTCATAAAGCCTGCTCAAGTCGCGTAAGTCGTGTGAATCTTTAAAAGGTGCATCATCTTCTTGTTTTCATGGAGACGATATTGCTTTGCTTGGAATGTTTCACAGCGTGGCATTAAACTTATCTATCGCTATGGAGACAAGCAAGTAACCAGTGAGACATTTGAGCAGTAAACACACATGTAACTGAATGCGAGATAGATAAGTTTAATGCTTTGCTGCGAAACATTCAAGGCAAAGCAATAACGTAGCCATGACAACAAAAAGGCGGTGAACATCCTCACCAATAAAGTTACGCAGTGTGACTTTAAATTATATACTGGTCATTGTATGCTTCCTATTTTGGGGACATTGCTGTGAATTTAGTATGAAAACCATTTCTACTTGTTTTCTAGATCATTTCTAATTGTCAAGATGCAACATTTTTAAGTATGATTTATTTAAAAAGTAAACCTTGGCTTCTTAAAAATATACTCATATTTCAAAATACTAATGTGTTTAAAAAATATAAATCTGCAAATATGAAACAGAAATGGGATCAGTGAGGCTCATGAAACACAGATGAAGTAACAGCTGTAGTCACAGGTGCACACAGGCAGGGGGCGCTGTGGTGATGGAGGTTAACAGGCGAAGAGCACAGCACTGATGGACAGGAGTGGTCTTACTGAAAACATTGTCTCCATTACATCATGTTTGTTTTTAAACAGGCCACAGGCGATGTCATGGTTCGGAGCTTGAGAAGCCGTTCCCATAATGCACCTGGCACATTCAGTTTGTTTAAGCAAGACTGGTTCTGTAGAAATAGCATTGTTTTTTTTTTTTGTTTTTTTTCTGTGATCAGGTCCAATTGGGCTCTGCACTGCTATTCCCAGCTGATTCAAATGTTCAAGAATGTCTTTCAGGCCTAATTTTATCATTTTATCTCTCATCTGAACTGACCGCCAGTATGAATTCATAGAACTGGAGTTACATTCTTAACTCTCTTTTCTCATACTTTGCCTTTTCCTTAATAAATGTTTAAATGTTTATCACGTTAACCACAACAGTGCCACTCTGCAACATGAACACTCCAACATATATGTGCAGTTTGAGTGACACACTGGTTATTTTAGTGCAACAGAGACATAATGAGGGAGGAAGGAGATTCCAGGACATTTAAAACAACTGGAACTAGCGCCACAAAGAGCCCATTATTGGACTAGTTTGGTATTTTGAAACAGGCATTAGAAGCAGTAAAGCCTTGAACAATGCAGTAAAGTGTCGTAAAATGCTATAAAGTGCTGTAAGGGGCAGAGTTCGATGCAGATGGGAGCCGCATGCTGTACCTCGTCTGCAGACCCACACTCAACGCTAAAAGAAGCCTGAAAGAACAGAAGAGACCGAGCGACACAGGATAAGAGCATGCAGGAAAACAACAGACAAACAAAAAGCAATAGAACATTTGTTTTACACATTGTAGTGACTCACATATGAGCTACATCACCCATATTCTTACTATTTCATTAAATACTGTACTAGGGACATCAATGAGGATAACTCTGTTCAGATCTATGACAAACTAGAGACATTAACTGAGGGTCATGTGCATCGATTGCACCCCAAAAAGTCGTTTAAAGGAACTGTATGTATATTTGTTTTTTTTAAGGTGTTACAATCACAACTGAACCTGTGTCTTCAGATCCTAAACCTACAGATAAAGACACGTACAAGTTTGTCTGTATCAGTTTATGGATGGGCCACACCTCAGTGCCACAGGTGAAGCTCAGAACCTGCAGAATTCACTCCCTGAGCTGCAGAGGATGCACTAGCACTAGCACTAGTGACCATTTAGATCAGAGAAAGTACCTCTAGGTTTAAACATAGACCGTATAGGCCAAATAGGAAGTGCTCCAGGAGGCTCTTCCGGCTTCTTATGACCCTGGCTCCCACTAATTTACATTAGGATCTTATTGCTCTTCCTTCTATCCTGAATTTTTTTTTTCCGCTGTTTTGTTAGTCAAAAAATCATATTAATAATATAGAGCCTGGCTCCAGATACACTCCTGTAACCGTTAGCATCGCGAGCCTCATTTTAGCGGAGCTGAACGCTATGGGTGACGTCATGTTCACTAAGTCCACTTCTTTTATACAGTCTATGGGTCTATGGGTTTAAACCAACTAGTTTTAGTCATTGAAGCTCTCACCTCAAATCTCTCTCATGAAGACAAAACACACATAAAACATTTAATTTAGACAAACAACAAACATTAGAAAATAAAAAAATAAATGGCAAATAATATTTAACCAAAACATTAGACTTTTAATGTTAAACCATTAAACAGTGTATGTATTTTGCTTTGTGTGTGTTTGTGTGTGAGAGAGTCTGACCAGCATGGACATGAGGAACTTGTGCAGGTAGATGATCTGGATGCAGCCCAATCGTAGCGTCACTTTCCCGTCCACTTTGCTCATGTCTCTGTAGCCTTCGCCTTTTGTCGCATCAGGAAACAGGGACATCTTAAAACTAAACACCTCCTCCCCCATGATCGACACTGCCTGAAAAACACAGGTGAGAGGAGAGACCAAAATATATCTGCAGAACATGGAGTCTATAGTCTTGTAAGTGAACAGATATTTGAGTGCGTCTGTACCTTTTTGTGGATGGTGTCTGGGCTGACGTCTGTGACCACGATGTCTCTGAGCCGAGCGAAGACCTCGGTCTCCTTTGGCTGCACCACCACAGAAGCATCGATGCCTGAAACATTCAACACCAGCTTTAGTCTCACACAGACTTATAAAGAGGTTATAAAGAGGCTACAGACTGTTATA
>KN491373.1:1114-23122 GCA_000787155.1 Scartelaos histophorus | reverse complement strand
CACTGTGTTTTTAAACTCCATACAACACCTTCACTAAATAATTTCAATCCCTGGAATTGTCAAATTTTACTGAACAAAATGTAAAAGGAGCCGTTAACTTGAAAACTCCCACTACAGGGTGGAACAGAGCATTTTGAGCTGTGGAGATGCAGACAGACTAATAATAAAGAGTTACTGTGTGAAAGAAACAAAACACAACTCCATCTGTTTTTGAAGAGTTAACAGCATCACCATGTCTTAAAGCTCACAAGAGTCAATTGTGTGCAATATAGGACCTTTAAGATATCAAGATGTATCTTGAAAACTTAGCTGCACGCACAATCTGCACATGACTTGCAATGTTTCAAATTATAATTTTTAATTTGATAATATATTTAAAAATGTGATTTGGTTTGCATTGCTCTGTTACATTTGCTAAAAGGCTCAAATACAAATAGATTGACCCCAGAACATGTTTATAGAAGTCTAAACTACGGAGTTATCAGTTTTTATATAATTCCAGGGAGATACAGGGACATTTAGTTCTCTGCAGTAGGGTTGTCAAAAGTGTGGAAAATCAGATCAGCTCATTGATACTAAAACTACTATGTAGATGCTCTTTTAAACAAGCTTCCCTACAGCACATAACGGGGTAACATCTGGACTGTTTCATTTCAGTTAACTAGTCTAAGAAAACCATGGTATACTGGTATAATAAACAATTACTATTATTTTGCATTGAAAATTAGAATATTGTTTCAAAAGAGCTGGGTATCAAAACCTGTATTGAGTATTGAGTCTTTTTAGTACTGAATTTTAGTATTCTGATGTTACTCTGCAGAGGACAGGATCTTGCCTTTATAACTGCAGCCGTTCTGAGTTTCTCAAAACAATAATTTAAAAATCCAAATCATTACAGTTCAATGTTGAGTCTGTGTCCTGCTCCGTCCCTGTTGCATGCACATAACACACACTGGACCGAGAAAATTCTCTTACCTGCAGAGGGGAAGTCTTTGTCTGGTCAGTTTGCCTCAGCTCGTGCTCTCGGAATGGAGCTGTGGAGCGCAGAACAAGTGGACTTTAGCTGGATCTGCCTCACCTCTGCTCAGACCAAAAGTCAGTTGTAAATCTGAGGAAACACTGGCTGCAGCAGATAACAGCGCTCCTGGGACCGAGAGCCTGGAGGTGGGACACTACAGGAGCAGTGCACAGCCTGGAGCGCAGGGCTTAGGAAAGGAGGTCATCTCATACTTGTGCTACTTATGCTAATGCTGCACTGTGTAACTTTTCTGATAAGAGTGTCCGCCGCCTGGTTTTCTCCACATGTGCAATCGTATGGCATTAAACGTATTATCTCCATGGAGACAGGCGGGTGGCCAAGTAGGTCAATCTGTGGAGTGGCAGACGTACAGTTAGAATGCATGTTTCTCAAGGTGTTTTAAGCAAATAAATAAATACAAATCTGTAACTGAATAAAGGAGAGACGTTTAAAGGGGCCATAATACGTCATCTTCTGAACTGTGCTACACTGTAGTTTCCTCATCACAAACAGGCCTGGAGTTGTGCTTTGTTTCATTTACACATGTTTAACACACAAACCTGCACATTTAGGCTTAATTCTTCTCTCAAAGGGAAAACACTCAGTTTCACCTTGTGATGTCACCAAGTGCTAATATAGAATGGGCTCCACTGTGCGTGTTTTTTCCTTCTTTATTAATTTATTTTCATTAAGGGACTTGTACTGATAATGAGTCATTTACATTGGGACACAATGGATGTATAAGCACACATATGATGTACATTACATAAATACATAATGACATAATACATTACATAATACAGATTTTCGCTCTATAATACAAGCAAAAACAAATAAACAGAAAACCAAAACAAAATGGAAAGTGATGCACATAGATGTATAAACAAGTGGACTAAGTGAGTGTCATGTCACCTACACCATTCAAGGCTGCAGATACAGGAGCAAATTTGGAACAGAGTTCCATATTGAAAGTGGATGACAGACTCTCCACTTCCCTCTCTTCTCCCGCTCTCTTCCTCTCCCATCTGATGTTCACAGTGTTTCATTCAGTTTACAAAGTGCTCAGTGTTATGTGTCATGATCACTGCGTGTGTTTGGGCACTATAGGGTTATGCTCTGCTATAATATAATATAGAATATAAAATATAGGCCGGTGAAAAAGGGAAACATGTCTCCTGGCGTCTAACTTGGTGAGCTGTCAGTAGTTCTTCTGCAAAGAAGTACTTGTGTCGACACTCAAGCTGAGGGCGGAGAGCTCCTCTGCACCCAGAGCCACAGGCTCCTGCAGAAGAGTCAACACTCATTTCAGACTTACTGGATCAGTTTCAGTATCATCTTCTGTTGTTTAGGATTTCCCACTCTGTGAACAGTGAATTAAAATGTTTTAATTCTTGTGCATGCTGGGATGGGAGGGAGAAAAGGAGTCCTAGTGTCCAGTGTGCATCCAGGGTCAGAAAGAACAGGCTGTAATAGTTTTACAGCCCGGCTCTCAGTAAAGAAGTGAAGAGTTTGGTCAGTAATCACTGCCCCTCCATGTCCAGCTTCCATTACAGCCTCTTGGATTCAATTTGGACATTCAAGGTGCGTACAGTATGTACAGGCACACCCCTGCAGGCACCACTGGCCCTTGATATCTCATTAAATCTGTTTCTCAAGAAATCCTCATTCTTTGAGCCAAGTTTTATCTTAAGAGTTTGTAAATCACCAAGTTCCCCCTTATGAAGGAAGGTGAAATACACAGTAAAGCCTGTCAGCGAACATTCTTGAACTCTTTTGTCATGTACAGTTGTGTATGTATTTGGATCATAAGCGCACTGTCTTAAAGTCATCACAGTTTAGTTAATTCTACCTACATGCATTTTATCCAAGGATAATTAGTTTCTCTTTAGATATGACTTTAGTGTTTCATCTGCCATCATGGCTTGTACTGGGAATCTGTGTCCTTCCTCCTGGCTTCAAAAGATGAATTACATAAACTTTCTAATGGCCTGAGGACAGTCCTAGTCCTTCATGTGTGCACAGAGCACTCTTGTCTTTTGATAGCTGTAATGTAATAGATCCTATCCAAGGCTTTTCCTGAACTTTATGTAACCAAAATCAGTTTAATTCACTCAGCAAATTATTCTTTTGAGACTGCAGTGGGAATGCTTGAGAGAATGCTGATTTTTACACATTCAGTTCTACTGGAGTTCGTGTTTTGTCTCATTTTGGAGTAAATCTGCCTACATCTCCAAAGCTCATCATGCTCTGTTCCACCTTGTGATGTCATCAACTGGTAGTTTCAAAAGTAACAGTTATTTTGAGCCTCAATTCAACTGATTTACTCTACTTTTCTGGAGCAAATAGGAATGAAGAAGTTTAAATGAGGCTAAAACATTGGCTGTACATAGTAAAAACTGGAGGGTTAAAATTTCAGGGTAAAATATTGTTGTTGTTTTTGTTGTTTGTTTTTAACTCAAAAAGTATTATTTTAACTATTTGAAAGTTAAATGGGGGTTTGAGTTGGGGTTATTTGCCAGAGTTGATATGGTTAATTCACTTTCCACTACTGTTAATTCAACTTCTACTGTTAATTTGGCACCTCCCACTCCCACAAGAGAAGAACAGTTTGAACCAGTTTTGTACATAAATTAATCTTAAATGGACTAAAATAATGTGTAAAAATAAAACACCTCTCTTTTAGCTAAATCTACAATCTACGTAACCCTAGAAAGTGTTATCTGTTTACTCTCAACATTAATCAACATTAATATAACTCTTGATTTTGGGGTTAAACAGGAACTTTGGTCCAGTGTTAATTAATTAACATTTCCAAAAATGTTAAATTCTAGAACAGATTGGACTCATATAAACCCTGAGAAAATTATAAAATTGATTCTGTGGGAGTTAATTTTAACACTCCACATTTTGCTGTGTATAGAGTGTGTGGAGTTTAAAAACACAGTGGAGCACTTCCTGTATTACCACATGACTTCACAAAGTGGAATTTAGGCTAAATCTGCAGGGTTTGTGTGTTAAACATGTGTCCACAAGTCCAGGTCTGTTAGTGATGAGGAAACTACATTTTTATTTTATTTTTAAAAAGTGTAATATGGGCCCTTTAATGCTGTACTGCGGAACATTTCAAGCAGAACTCTCAGTAAACCTCAGTGAACATGCCAGCCGCCAGTTTCACTAATCTACAACAAGCCTATAACATATGAATGTAGCCAGTTAGCATGTCTGTTAGCCTCACTGTATGGCATGGCTCATCGTCATGGTGACAGCTGTGTTTGAGGAGGTCACAGGTCACCCAATAGTGACCCACGGGTGACTCAGCCCTTAGCCTGTCTGCGTACACACTCTCCTGCGGGCGCTCTTCCCGAAACACTTCCCTTTACAGGATTAGGCCCAGGACAAACACCCACCACCGCCTCCCCCACCTCAGACCCCATGACGGATCTATCAAATGGGGCTCTGTCCAGCTGGGACCTGGCCACGATAAGCCAATCAGAGTAGAGGCCCACCGCTCCGGGCCAATCAGAGGCGGGTCAAATGCGGCTGGACCCCCTCAGAGTCCCGCCCTCCACTTAAACCCGGACGGGCACATGCGTTTTGCCCAAATGTCTTGTCTGGATTCCAGTGTTTGAATTACAAGGATCAGTCTGATAAAAGGACAAATCTTTACGATAAAGGGACATTTGGGATAGAACCAGGAACATTATAACAACTTTCAACTTTTTTTTTTCTAACTGGTAAGTGTTTCTCAAATAATTTCAATTTGATGTATACATTTTAAATCATATATTGTATTTTTAAAAAAAAAAATCTATTTAAAGCAAGATTTAATTCAAGAGAACTCTTGTATTTTTAAAGTACTACTTAATCTTTGTTTGTTGTTCAATTTGAGACCCGGTTCAATTGTTTGTTTTATTACCAGTTTAGTGCCAGTTTAGTGCTAGTTTAGTTTTAGTCTTATCATAGTAGTCTCTACTCAGGTTTAGTAATTATAGGTTGGAATTATTTTTATTTATTCAAATGAATTAGTTCATCCTACAATATTGCATGTTTGATTTTATAGTTTTAATTAGCAGTGAATTTGTTTTGTCCTATAATAAGAATCAATCAGAATGTAAAAAATAAAAACAAATATTATGAGCTTCCTCTATTTGAGAAACCACCAGCAGTACTAGTATCAGTAGTAGTAGTAGTAGTAGTAGTAGTAGTAGTAGTAGAAGTACTGGCACTGCAGATATAGTTTAGTTTAGTATTAGTAGTAGTAGTGGTAGTTTGTCTTTATGTTAATAGAACAAAAAGGGTGTTTTTGCTTCATTTCATTTCATTTTGCTTCATAAAAAAAAAAATAAAAAATTAAGGATTCTTTTAACATCTCTGTTCTACTGTTGTTATCAATAAATGTTTATTTGTGTTTATTCATTTTTATTTGTTTAGTAGTAATACAAAAGATAATGATGTACTGTATTATCAGATTAAATGCATATGAGCTTTATGGGTTTAATGGGACTTAGAATTATTATTTGTTTTATTTTTATAGCCTCTATTTGATTTTTTTATCACATACATTTAAAATAATAATAATAATCAAAATAATAATAACAACTGAATTGTGTTTTTTTTTTTTTGCTTCAACTGGACCCCAAAACAAATGTCTGACAGTTACAAATATTATTATTTATATGAACTTGAGTTTGATTAATTATATAGCGGGAGTTATGATAAACCACTGCACATTTTTATTTTGAGCCATTTTGCCTCATGCTGGGAATTTACATGTTATATTAGCCACATTTTTCATGTTTTGGAAATTTTGACTTTTGCTTTTTGCAGTGAGTTGCAGCTCCTCAAACCTGCCCCATGAGAATTGAATGTTATAAAATACTAAACTTGTATTGGAATAACATAACAATGTTGGTTGTACTGATGCCTGATCAAGTTTGACATAAGATACACCAGGTGCTTGGGGTCAAAACTTGTTCTTATTTCTAATAAAATACTTTATTTTTTATCACTTAGTATTAGTATAGATTAGTATCTGCTTTTATAACCCACAGATATGGTGACATTTCTTGATGTGTTTTCCAGAAAGTTCTTCTGTTCAGAGAATGACTCACACATGATGCTGAGAATCGTACTCACACACAGGAGGAGGATGAGGAGTCTGCTGCTGCTGCTGCTGCTGCTGCTGCTGCTGGCTCCTCTCACTGTCATGGCCATGGGGTAAGAGCAAACATCTCATTTTCATCAATTAAACACTGTGCTATTATATCATTTCTCATCATATCATTTCTCAAAGCATATATGTGAGGAACTCTATCCATTCCCAACCTACATTTTTGAGTGCAAAAAACAAAAAGCACAAGAACCAGCAGCAGTAGCCTTAACAGACAGGCGCTCACACTGGTCCCTGTTAGGACCTGGTTCGAGTCCAGCTCATTCCGGATGGTAGACCTGATTTAGTCCTGGTCTAGCTCAGGATTAGTTATTAAATTAGTCCCAGTTAAGTCCCAACTTTGATGTGATCCAGACACACCCTAAGTGTATAAAGTATTATGCAAGATCACAGTTTGAGGCATGAACTGTTAAGTGATTTTTGCTGTTGGTATATGCTGAATTCTATGATTTTTTTTTCTTTTTTTTTCTTTTAAGTCATTCTAGAATAAATCATAGAATGCATATAAAAAGTATGATTACAGGAAATCTGTAAGATTCTTACATATTTTTACATTGTGATGATTGTTTCAGTCCTCACAGAAAAAAACCTTTACACTTAGACTTGAAACTCTTCATGTTCCATACAGTGGCAGTGACATTTCCCTGTTGACAGGGTTTGATTTATTTGTTATATGTTTTGAATCATCCTCCCATAGACCTGAATACAGGCGGTGATGAAGGGCCGTCCTACATGTGCATGTGCATTATTGTTTTTTATGCTTTGCCTAAATAAACCTCACTCATCGGTCCATATATGGACATGAACATAACCAACAGATGCACAGTCCTGGATAGACCAGCGGCTGAAGTCCGTGCACAGAGACGGGGGGGCGAGCTCAGTCCTCCAGGTGGTGGGGCTGTCATGATATCAGAATTTGCAGTGAGATATATTACAGAAAATATAGACAATAAATGACCATATTAACACTAATCTTACTATTAAAACTAAATAAAAATATGAGCTATTAGAAATAAATAGCTGATTGAAGCATTTTAGTGCATTTTGCATTTATAATGAATCATCAAGGATAAATTTACTAAACCGTTTACAGCTCAAATCTTATTGTACTGTAAAAAAAATAACAAAAAATTCGAATCCAAAGTACCTGTGATAAGTATTATTGCTCCATCTATCATGTAGGGAACAAAGGTGATATTGTACTGATTGTGACAGGCTTACCGGGCTTTGAGATGAGCTGATGTGGCTCTGGCATCTGCAAAAGCAGGACACAGGAGGACTTTAATGTAGACTTGCACATCTCCAAAACTACAGCTCAAGTTCCCTCCTTCCGTCTTGTCAGTGGAGTCAGTATTAGAGCATAGAATCTTGTGCATGTTACTTTCTCAGTTTAACGTATTATTATTTACACTGTCCTCTTCCCTTGGCATAGCATTGGCATCCCATAATCTAAACTGCTCTTCTCTAACTGAAAACATCCAGTTGGTCTCCAGCCTTTTACTTCCACCCTTTCTTGGACAAGCTGAAAACTACATCATCTGTGTGTCAATATAAGACTATAGGAGTGTGAGTGTGTGTTCTGTCAGACACTGGTGTGAGAGGCAGGAGCAGCACTAGTGTCTGTATAAGTGTACAGGACCCTGTTAGTGTTACTGATGCTGTGTGTTTCCTCAGACACTGGTGTGAGAGGCAGGAGCAGCACTGGCAGGAGCACCCCCTGTCCCCTCGCCTGCAGCTGCAGGTGGGCTGCTCTCTGCTGTACCAGTACAACATCCAGGGCTGGAGACTGGACGTGGAGCGCATGAGGGTCCGACATGGAGGGGACGACGGCATCGCTCTGTACTACCAACAACAGGGGGACAAGGCCATGTGCCTCCTGTATAAGTAAGACCACGATACACACACTACCACCACGACACACACACGACAGCGGGGCGGCGGAGGGAATGGGAGGGTCACCAGTTTGATTCCAACCTGAGCACAAACAAAATGTCATTTTGCCAGGTTGAGGTTGACATTTGGGGCTGATATGTCCCAACAATGTGCCAGTAAATGCTCACATGAAAGCATTTCACCACTCGCCCCACCCTGCCGCCTTTGCTGCAGATTCCAGGGTTGGTGCAAAGAGCAAACGTGACAAAAGGCATCCATGACATGAGCCGTAAGCTACATTAAAAGCTTTAGAGTGCCTTGATGCCACTCTGTGCTCTTTGAATCATTTACAGAAAAATCTTAAATTGGAATCAAAGGTGTCACTTGACAAGTTCAAGGAAACTTGAAAAACGTGGTGCCTGGTTTTATAATGTGACTTTGTCTTTTGGCCTGGCCAGGTCTCTCTTGAAAAAGAGATTCTGAATCTCCATGGGACCTCCTGGTTGAATAAAGGTCAAATGAAAAAAAGAAGGTATTTCCTGTAAGAACATTTGCCATTGAAATGATATACAGCACTTTATTGAAAGGAACTGAGCTCTAAGATTTGATGGAGAACAAACCATAGTAACCATACAACAGATACAAACCATAGTACTACTAAAATGGAGTATAGGCTAGTATCAGAAGATCCAGTTTGGCTCAGGGAGGGACGTGAGACTGAGTTGAATAAAGACAACCTGAAGACAGTACTATGGTGCAGGATTTGAGTGGTATTGATGGACCGACAAACAGCGGATATTTATAGTATAGATACAAAAATGCGGGGAAAAAGAACACAGCACGCTGCAGTGTCAGTTCAGTGTTAGAGATATAGCTGAAGAGTTTATAATGTCCAAGAGATGATGTAATGGGGTTTTGACAGAGTCCTTTATAGTTACGTATTGCCGTGTAGAGTGTTGTGTGGGGAGCAGGCGACTACGCCTCCTGCCGCACTGCTGAAGGTGGTGCTTGTTACACTTACGAGACCTTAGGGCTGTGACTTGGGCAGCTCACCATCAGGTTTCACTGGACCACGGGGTGGATGGACCGACGGTGTAGTGGACAGATGATATATTGATGGTAGGTTGAAGGGAACCGAGGGACCTGGCCTGTATGGGACAGGACCAATAATCAGTTCATGTCCATTAGCAATATACAATTAAATTAACATTTCATTAAATTGCATTAAATTCAACATGCACATGTTCAAAATAATTATACATTCACTGTTCACAGAGGACTCTTAAATTTATCACTACTGCACCACAAATCACACGGCAAAAATAATTAAAGTGCACATTAGATAAAGAATAAATTTAGCAATATTAATTTGCAAGAACTAGCTAAATGTCAATGTCATAATCAAAAGCGTTCAAAAGCTTCAACAATAGAGTGAACCTGTTACAACTGGAAATGCACCTGCTGCTGCCATGTTGGTGTCTGCTGACGGCCAGAGTCTTGTAAATATGCAAAAATACAGTTAGTAGTAGTTAATAAGAAGTTATTATGAATGAATAGGAAATGCAAAACAAAGCACAGATAGAGAGAGAGAGAGAGAGGAAATAGGGATGGACTGAAGAAGATGGAAATAGAGCTGATGGAAATAGAAATGATGCCGAGTTGACCCTGATAAATGGGCAAGACCTATATGCTACTGAAGACAGTCAAGACACACGGATCTTTTGCCAAAAGTGGAAAATATGGATATTATAACATATTTAGTCTTCAGTCCCACACAAAAAAGATCTTAAGTACTATGAGGGACTCAATGCCTACAACCAATTTATCAATGGCTGGATTAAGGATCCTGCTTCTCGTCTTATTAGACAAGTGTGTTGTAACCACCAAGGTTTGTTGTTGCCCAAGGGTAGCTTTAGATTTTTTCATTTCATTTCTTACTTTGATAAGATTTGACTGAAAGAATGTGGTGGATTGATGCTATTTACATGGATATATGTCTCCAAATCAATTCCAACAGGATTAGGCTAAAATGATTAAGGTCTGTAGATTATTTGAATGATCTTCATGTAATTACCATGTGATTTTCATGTCATTACTTTTAATACTGTATTAAAGTTTGTGTTCAAACAGAATATGGTCTGTTAAGTACTACTGATGTTCTCATGGGGTTGTCCACCAACTTGGCGGTGCAAGTGTGTGTGACGTCATACAGGATCCTCTAGAAATAAATAACAGTGGATCGTTCAAAACTTGGAGGCTAGCGCTAGTTTACTAGCTTCGAGAAGAATGGTGAATGAATGGGCTCACCAGTTCTCTCTATTTATTATTATTATTTTTTGTACATATAGGATGACAATGTCGGATCAAACCAAAGGCAGAAAATAACCTGCAAAGTAAACCCACGGAGGTCCAGCGAGAACTCCCCCGAGAACGCTACAAAGACCCGCAATATTTTGGAGTATATTTTGGAAAATCACCTAGGCTACATGATCCATTTGAAATAACACTATCAAATTTGAGCTAAAGTATTTGATACATCCAGCTTAAGAAGCAAAAAGTTAAAGTTTTTTATTAAAATGTAGTTTCCTTATCAAAAACATACCTGAAGTTTTTGTTTAATTTAACCCAAAAAATCTTGTATATTTAGGCTGTGTTCTTCTCTCATATTAAAAACACTCAAATGGTCACACAGGAAGCACAGGTTTTAAATTCTATATATATAATTCTACATCTCAAGATAATGTAAACTTTATATAAAAATCTCAAATGAACAAAAAGTGAAAACAGCCGAATTTTGTCATAGAGTAAATCACTTCCATTGAAGCTAAAATGGCCGTCAAATTTACAACTGCAACTCAATGACATCACACTTTGGAACAGAGCATTTTCAGCTCAATAACTGCATTACTTAAAGCTCCATTATGTCACTTTTCTGGTGGAAGGTCCCTTAAATTATTTTTCCCATGGAAAATTGTTATTGCTTTGTCTGGAGTGTTTCCCAGTATGACGCTAAACCTTTTTGTCTTCATGGAAACCAAACCAGAGCAAGTTACAGGTCAGATCTGTGGAGAGGCGACCACGCTCAGTCAGAATGTCTGTTTTAAGTATTTTTGAGCTATAAAACCACCTGTAATTAAATAATTGTACAAAGGAAATAAAACACAACTCTGATTATGTTTTTGAAGAGGAAACATAAAAGCTCGAAAGATAAAATTTTGCATCATATAGGACTTTAAAGAATGAGTAGCTTTATCAGGTTTCAGCCCAATTACTAAAGTGAGTTCCCATGAGTTGTGTACCTGTTGTTTTGCTCCCTGTGCGTTCTGGAGCGGGACATGTGTCAGCCATTTTACAGCCTGTAAGTTCTTCTGACATTTACCCATGAGCTCTTGGATCGAGCTAAGGCGTGTTTACCTCTGCTGCATGAGACAACAAGTCAAATCTTTTATGCTCTTTTACTCCATTTTACACATGTTTAACCAGTGAGCTCCGCTTACGTCCACCCACATGCCTCAGACGTCTCAACACTCGCACGTTGCTACTGGAGACGGGCTCAGAGAGGCTTAATGAAAAGAGCCTTCGATCAAACTGTAAACAAAAACATTCTAAATTTGGGAATGGAGGCAGCAAAAGTGAAGTGGAACATAGTGGCCACGTTGACATGATGTTTTTAATTCTGAATTGAATTATTCTGAATTAAATAGATTGGATTCAAATGATTCTCCTTCCAGTTTACACGGAAATAATAATTCCAAATAACAGTTTAAATGGAATAAGCTTTATTTAACTCCATTGAACGTCTGAGGCTCGAGAAGGGTTCTGATTGGACAGGGACACAAACATATTTACGTCTACAAAAGAAAACACACAAAAACGCTTTTTCGTGCTGTGTTTTGCTGTTATGTGCTTTAGTTTGGTTGTTCTCCTGCTTCAACTGTTTCCACTTGTTTCTGATCTGTGCAGCGCCTCTGTTCACAAACCCTCCTTGTTCAAACTTTTCCATTTCCTCTTTGAAAAGGCTTGTGTTTTTATGTTTATTGCCATCCGCTCTTTTCATTATCTGTAGTTTGTCCAGTGCACCAAAGTTTGCTCCCGGCGCCTTCTCGCAGTGTGTCATTGTGTTAGAAGGACGACCCAACCAGCACCAATGACCGGAATTATTTTTTAAGTGGAATAAATGTTTACATGATTGCGGAATAGAGTAAAGCAGCTTAAAAAACCATAATAAACTACCCACTTAAATTGGAAAAACTTTAACTCTGAATAATCATTTTGAATTAAGTGTTTACATGGTCATTTTAAAGCGGAATTAGTGATTTTAATTAGTGATTTTAATGGGAAAACTGGGATTAACTTCAAAATATCACAAAATATGATAAGTTAAGACAATTTGTAAAAGTCAAACCTCTCAGATCCATGTGAACGATTCAGAGCCCAGTTTAAAAACATTTACAATTGTGTTTTACATTATTTGTATATTTAACAAGAGTTTATGATCCACACAGAGCATCGTTTAAAAACATTTATCCACATTTTGAGGTTTTACTGGACAAATCCTCACAACAGTTTTTCACTTCATCTACAGATATATTACACATTTCATCACAAATTATACTTTTTGTGAATCCAGTTACTATTTTGGAGTTAGAAATGTATAGTTTTACATCCTTAACAGAGAAGCTAAGGAAATAATCTGATCTGCACATTGGAAATTCAAAATAAGAGCTTATTATTTTTTGTTCTAATGTCATAAAAGCATCAGCATTTATCTCTGCTTATCAGTTAATCAATATAAACATATGATGTTAGCTTCATTTTGCCTCCACTTGCTCCAGTCCAGAATTTTAGACATTCTTGTGACATAAGGTTTGAAATTTGAAGTTTGAAGTTAAGAAATTTGGAAGCAAAGTTGACATAGAGGTTTACATAAAAAGTTGGGTCTCATTAAAGGCGCTGTACCTGATTTAACTGTCCTAAACTGTAAGTGCTTTTTGCAGCTTTCACAGACCAGCGTGGAGATAGAATAGTGTCACTAACATCTAGCAAGTTAACCATGCACTTCCTGACTCTAGGTCAATAAAATGCTCTAAAAATAAATACTGACAGGACACTTATTTTGAACCGAAGAGCTGATTGTACAATATATACGTACTGGGGCAATACACATTTTGCTTATTTACCATTATGCTCAATACTGCAAAAGTAGACAAAAATTGTATTTGTAAGAATATTGTGACTTCAAAATATAAAATTCTAGTAAGTATTTGTAAAAGTAAAGTATTTGAAAAAGTACAGCTCAAAGAGTAACTTAAATAGTAATTAGTGAGACATAACATCTAATTTATGATTTTAAGTGAACGTAATTGAAAGGACAAAAGATGCATAAAATCTGGTATTTTCAATGGACGGATACAAAAATGAGACAAACTAAATCATATGTGAAGTGAAAGAGCGTCACAAGAATGTTCAAATCCTATCCTATTAGGCTGTCAAATATTACATTGTACAATACATTACTCAGGTAGGAATAAAATGTCTGAAGAGATCTCAGAAAATCAAAATCTAGACAAGTTAAGATGACTTGAATTAAGAAGGTTTTGTCACATTTTCAGCACATTTCACTTGACAAATAAAAGATCTACCAATGGAATAGAACTTTTAGTATTTAAAATCTTAAAATACACCAGACTGCACTTAAAATCGAATGTTGCTTGAATTGAGAAAAACACACTTATTCCACTGGTAGTTCATTTTACTTAATAAATGTTCTCAAATAAAGTCAAATGGTCTTAATTTAAAGGTGCATTGTGTCACTTTTCTGGTGGAGGGTCTGTTAAATGCTTTTCTTTTTTCTGGAGATGTTATTGCTTTGTCTGGAATGTTTCACAGTGGTATTATAGTATGGTGTTACATGTCAGGTCTGTGGAGAGGCGACCCCACTCATAGTCAGAATGCCTGTTTTTGTATTTTTGAGCTATAAAACTACCTGCATTTAAATCAATGTAAGTTAGAGCTGTTTAATGTCACACTGTGGCATATCCACGGAAACAAGCAGATGACAGATGCCCAACCAAAAAAGTTACACAATCCACTTTTAAGTCATTTGAACTTACCTAGATGTTGCTTTTTGCAGTGTTGGCGTAAATTGTGGGTTGTAACCTGGTGTTTTCCTGTGCCAGACCTTCAGAGATGGAGCGTGAGCTGGTGAACAGAACCGTGAGAAGGTGCTGTGAGGGCTGGAGCGGAGCACACTGCAAAGACGGTACGTTCATCCTGAAAGACTGTGGACTGTGGTGCACATTCACACTGCCTTTATCACTTCATCTAAAGCTGTGCTGGGTAACCTTTCTGATGGTCACGTTTACTACCTACTTGTCCAAATGAAGCACTGTTATAACAAGACAAAAATTTCATACTTGATTTTGATTATAAGGAATAAAAACACTTTTTATTTGGAGAATAGAATGTGATTTTCAACATTAAATCTTAGTACTTTCTTTTATATTCCCATGTTATCTGTGTTTTCTTGTGTTATATCTAAATAATCCCTCAATAGTTCCACAGGTTCCGTAGTGTCCCTGGGTGTATACTGGTCTATGTGCTCTTATACTTGTCCTGATACAGCTCAGGACATTCAGGAAAGCTTAATTTCTGTCCTGTCAATGGGACTTGTTTAGTATAGATATAGTTTAGATACAGTTTTTAATTTTGGATGTGCTGGTATGGAAATGTCGTTGCTTTGACTGGAATGTTCCATAGTGTGACACTAAAATATTTATCTCCATGAAGACAAGTTATTAATATCACCAGGCCAAGGTTTTGTGTGTGCTTTAAATGGCCCATTTTAGGCTGAAAATCTGATATTTTCTTACCTATGTTTTAATATAACTTTTGTTTTGTTCCATTCACACGTTTAACACACAAACCCTACATATTTTGGTTTAGTTCTTCTCTAAAACTGAAAACACTCTGTTCCACCTTGTGATGTCATGCAGTAATGAGGAAGTGCTTCACTTTGTTTTTAAACTCTAAACACCTTAACTTTTATATTATATACATATTTTCAACTTTACTTTTATTTATTTTTATTTTTTTTACATAAATAAAAATTAAGATTGAGAGTGAGAACATAATTTCAGTTTTTCATATGTTCATATGGAAATTTGACAAACTTCTGAAATTGAATTTAATCATGTGAATAAAAGGACATAAGAATCAGTTTTTTGTAACAGGACTTTCATCCATGAAGATTTCTGAGGATAGTATTTTACGCATATTAATAATTATTGTTTTGTAAATACTGAAAAGAGCTTATGATTGTGACCTAATCGTAAATCATTAGGTAATCGTAACTCAGCATTGCCCAAAATATTTCATACATTTTACCACAAAATCACATTTATGCCACCGCACTCACTGTACCATAGTCTCACTCTTTTCTACTTTACCCCAGCTGTGAGGGACACTGCACCAAGATTGAATGACTAAGAAACAAGTATACCTACTTCTACCTATCCATCTGAATCTACTTTATCTCTTTTGGTCAGACATCATTGTACTACAGAACCACAGGTCTTTGGAACACCCTCCCACATGAAATTATATCCTGTACAAATTATGAAATGTTTGAACGCCTGAACAAACAAACCTGTACACATGAATCTGCCCTGGATCTATGCAGCAACATGAACTGTATGTATGCAAATAGTGTTTGGATGTGGTGCATTAATATACGCTGTATTTTATTATTTTATTTTATTGGTATATACACCATTAATTACATCAACCTTTGCAGAGACTGAAGGTGGAAATGAGCTATTTTGCTGTACCCTGCACAAACATAGGAGCCTCTGTGTGTACCTCAGTGTTTTTGCGCATTGTCCCTGATGAATGAACTAATAAACTAAACTAAACAAAGTGCTGTGTTGTGGTGCAGCTGTGGGTGCCCGGGGCCAGTGCTTCTCCACCTGGAGCTGTGAGGACCTGCCTGGGATGTCCAACTCCACCCTGGTGCAGCTGGAGCAATGCTGTAACCAGAAGGGGGCGCTAAGCTGGAGGAACGCATCTGACCACACCTGCCTGTCCTGCACCTACACCCTGCTGCCCGGTCAGTCAACCTCTGCACCCATCTGGCAAATTATCTACACCCATTTGACCCAACCCTCTGCACCCATCTGACCCCACCCTCTGTCTTACCCAATCCTCTGCACCCATCCATCTGACAGCTTCCTCTGCACCCATCTGACCCATCCTCTATCTGACCCCATCCTCTGCATCCACCTGCACCCATCTGACTCTTTCCTCTGCATCGGACCCCTCTGATCATCCTCTACATCCAACACACATACACACAAATAAATATGCACCGTAGTGATGTGATGAAGAGATGCAATGAAATCAACCTATCCTGAAGCAGCGTGCAGGACAATAGAGTGATTTCATCAGATCTCTCACACCACCTGACCACTCTATAGTGCACAGGCTGAAGGGACAATGGAGACACTGTCCTATGAATCATTTATAAAGCTGTGATAACAATCTAAGGGCACTGGACACTACGGGGAAAGTGTGGTACCAGGAAAAGATGAAACATTTTGAATCTTATCTTGTTCTGGACAAAACAGGTCATTAAAAATACATATCACATTACAGGTGTTGTTTGCATCTTAATATCATACCAATCCAATCCAATCCACTTTATTTCTATAGCACATTTCATAAACAACAGTTTCCAAAGTGCTGCACAAATACATACTAAAAGCAACAATAATAATATAATAATAAAATAAACACTCATTAAACACAAACAAAACATATTAGTCCTAAAACAATAAACCAGTAAAATCAAATAAGAGCAAAGCCATAAGATAGCAACAAATAAAAAAAAAAAACAAAACATAAAATACATAAAAAATAAATAAATAAAATAAATAAAAAACACTGAGGACCACACAACTCATGCGGTGCCGCTGAACTGATACCGCTGAACATTTGAGGAAAAGCAATAACATCTCTAGAGATAAGCAGGTTGTACATTCCCCACCAGAAAAGTTACACAGTTACACCTTTATTATACGTGATGAACATTTTTACACATCACAACTTTTCTTTTTTGCATAACTTCGGCTATATTGAACCAAATTGGGCTGTTTGTGTATTTAGTGATGTATTGTTAATTTCTCTGCACTGAATGTGTGTGTTTGGGAGTGTGTGTGAGTTTGTGTGTGCCTGTGTGTGTATTTTCAGGTGGATGTATAATGTATAATTTGATACTTTTCCTGTCAAAAATGGCATTTAAAATGTCAAAATATTATATCATATTTGTCATGTATGATTATGGCAAAAGTAAATGAAGAAACTGCTAGACAAAATTTGAACACAAATTTGTATTGCAAAAAAAATATTGTGATATTCTTTTCTGGTGTACATTTTTGTCATGAAGGGCCACAGGTGTGACTCTTGGAGTTTGTGCAAAACCTGTGCATGTTGACTATTCTCTGACCCATCCTCTGACCCCATCTGACCACACTCTCTGCATCTATCTGACCAGATCCTCAACACCATGCATCAATTTGCCCCTATTCACTGCACCCATGTGATCCATCCTCTGCATCCATCAGACTCCATTTTCTTACCCATCTCTGCACCTGTCTGAGCTCATCCTCTGCATCTATCTATGTATTTTTCCATGTATCTTAAAAAGAGTGTGTGTCTTCAAATGCTGGATGATCCACAATTTTTTACTACAAAATATGCTTTTTTTTAGGCTTTTTGGGTTGCTGTCATAAGGTCACATCCTTAAGCTTGAAAAAACATTCCAATTTAGCCCATTTATTTTATCATTAGTCAAATTGTGTAATGCCTTTAACAAAAATGTAGAAAGTAATCCACTGGCTGATAGACTTGCTAAAAAATCCCCAGCAGAGTAGAGTCTTGAATCTCTCCTGTGCTTGTGGCTCCTCAGACTCTCAGGCGTCTCCTCTCATACGTGGGGGTCTGTTGTCCAGTATGAGAGCCCCTCAGAGCTCTGGTACATGCATGTCCTGGGGAGGCAGCCACTACAGGAGCTTCGACCGCAAGCACTTCCACTTCCAGGGGGGCTGCACCTACCTGCTGGCCTCCTCCACCGATGGGACCTGGGCTGTGTACATGGGCAGCAGCTGTGAGGGACACCAACACTGCACCAAGGTGGGACGACTAAGTAACTAGTAATCAAAATCTTCTGCCAGTTTCAGTTTTTCTATAAACTGGTCATTAAACAGCAAACTCCACCATAAAGTTCTGACCTGTCTCTAGCTCAGTTTAAGGCTTAAACTCTCTACAGCTTAAAGTTTAAGCTATAGGGATACTACAGTGTTGTGATGTCATGTGAACACAACCTATTGAAAATGTTATTAACCTACAATATTCCAAAAATTAACTAATTACAATAAATACACATTAAGACATCATGTAACTCACAATTTGAGTTGGTGCAATCCTCAAATCTTAAAACTGCAGTTATTTAGATAATAGAATGTCCTCTGCAAAGAACAAAACAGACAGGATATAAAAATCTTCTTCTCAAATGTTAATGTTCATGGATTATAATGTGCCTGAACTGAACTCTAGTGTTTAAAAATACACCACAAATCTAAATTTACATTACATCATTTTTTTCCTTCTGTTCACAGTCTCTAAAGATGATGCTGGGATTGGATTTGGTGACCATTCATCAGAGGAACCTCACTCTAAACAGTGTCCCTGTGGCCCAGGGAGAGCCCGTCTTCCACAACGGTAAAACAGTGCTGTTATTGTGTACTCTGCTTTTTTTTATTAACCTATTCATAAAAAGTAGGCGATAATTTGTGTCCTTAGAATTATAAGGTCCTGTCAGTGTTCTGGGTTGTTCTGGAAATGGATTTTTGCTCATATAAACCTAAAAACAGTAGCAAATCCTGCAAAATCTTAATAAACATTTAGGAACAAGAACATAAGATGAATTCAGTTTTGATAAAATAATAGATTGAACAATCGAACCTTCTGATATCCATGTATCTGCTGACTCACGTTGGTTGTTTTGGCAGGTGTGAGTGTCCATTGGGTGGGGGACTTTGTGTTTGTGGAGAGCGGTCTGGGGGTCCGGCTGAAGTTTGACCTGTCCAACACAGTGTACCTGACTGTGAGCAGTGAGCACCTGGGCACCACCAGAGGCCTGTGCGGAATCTACAACAACAACGCTGACGGTAATGGATACTCACTATTAAATACACTGATTAAAACTCATCACAAATAACTTAATGTGACATAGGGATTTTAATGGGATCACTGTTTATTTTATTCGATTCTTTTTTTTTGGACCAAGGTTTAGTTTGTTTTCAGACCAGAACAGTTTGGTCTACTCACCCATGGTATTTCTCAGAGTGGTCACGTGATGTTGCCGTCATGTGTCTGCTCAGGGGATTTAAACAGGTTCTGGAGGTGGAGGTAGGACAACAGCACCATCTGCAATCCAGAGCAGTATCCCAGGTGTGTGAGAGGAAAGAAATCCCCCTTGTCCTGATTTAAAGTCCTGTGTTTAAATCATCTAACCAGACTCATCACAGCAACCACTTCAAGGAAAATCGCTATTTAGAAGTCCAAACTGTCAGGTCTGAAAACAAACTAAAAGCAAACAAACTAAATTATGGGAAGACCAAATGAACCTCATTGGACCAAATCAGGTTAACCTCAAGACCAGCATTAAGCCATGGTCTAACCCATGTCTATTCATAGGTTCATCTTCCTGTTGTTCGCAACATTTTGAGGACTGAAAAAGTCTGACTTAATCCACATCTAAAGAGAGCTGAACAAAGGCTCTGCTCATTTAAAGGGGCATTGCGTAACTTTTCTTGCTGAGAGTTCGTCACCTGCTTGTCTTCATAGAGCTGTGAACACAGACTAAACCTGGATAAATCCACTTCCCCAGTAACATAAATGCTACTAGAACACTGCTTGAGAACTTTGTGTCATATATCCATTTCGCAGATGATTTCACAGCCATGAGTGGAAGTGTGTCCCAGTACGCCGCCAGCTTTGGTAACTCCTGGAGAGTTCCAGACCAACAAAACGAGGTGAGAAACACTCAAAAACAATCGCAGTCAGTTAGACAGGAGATGAGAATAACATCTGCTGTGTGGCTTTACTGGCAGAAGGGAAGTAGGGAGAAAATGTGTAATTAAGCATCAGACTAACAGTAAAAGGACGGGAGGAAGAGGTGTCGCAGCATATGTATCCACACACCTAAAATCTGTGTGTATCAGTTCATTTTGAGTGTTTATCTGTTGCCATACATTTTTACACTAATAAACAATTAACAACTGCTAATATTCATAGACCACCATCTGCTCCTGTAGACTCTGGGAAATGTATCCTCTCTTCACTCAATCAAAAACCATAATGAAATGTTTGTATTGGGTCACTTCAATAGTCAATTCACAGTTCCTCCTCCAGTGAAAGGAATTTATTGATCTTCTTCATCTTATTACTAGTAGTAGAACAGCGCCCATCTTCACTTCTTGATTGGATAAATAAATCTATATTCATTTTCTTAATCTGTCTCATTGTAATGGCTCTAGGGGGATTTCTATGCAATTAAATTTTCCAGACACAGAAAAATTAAATTGCATAGAAATCCCCCTAGACCCATAAATGAGCTGGTAAATATACACTGGGACAGATGATCATTATTATTATCTGAAAACACTGAATGTTCTCTTCAACTCTGTAGGTTTATTCTTAAATGTCCATACCAAACTCATCACTGTATTTTATTTGAAAAACTCAACTGGCTACAACCAAACTATCATTTCATTTAAGTCATCTTTGTTTTCATACCTCAGAACTCCTTGTTTATGTTTTCTTTTTGTCTTTTTTATTTTTCAGTTTGTTCTGGTATTTTCCATCTGTTAGCCCTAACCCTGTATCACTGGTACATAAAGTATAGTATATGTCAATGTGCATGTATTTTTTCTTTAGATAAATCAGGTGCTGATACAGGAGTTGGGAGGAGTGCATGAGGGAGCAAGTCTGTGTGTGTGTGTGTGTGTGTGTGTGTGTGTGTGTGTTTGTGCGTGTACAGTATATTTTGTAATCTAAACCTATAATTTTGTCTATTGTATTATTCTATATTACATTGTTTTGCATTGTGTATTATTATTATTTTGTGTTTTTTGGACCCCCTTGAAAACGAGATGGCACATCTCAAGGGGCATTGAAATAAAATAAATTAGAATTAGAAAATATTTATAAGTTTGTTTTTTTTTTTTTTTTTTTTTTTTTTTTTTTGTGGATTTAACATTTTTTTTCTAGCCATGTAATGGTTATTGAATAGTGAATAAATCTGTAGAAACAGCAGAATGTAATCAGGGAAGCCTTGCAAGATGTCACATAGTACTTGAAATTGAAGTGGCCACTTGAGGTACTGCAGTAAAAGTTCCAAAGAGGACTAGGAATGGTAGATAATACTACTATAATAACCCAGTTTAGTAAAATAAATAAATAACCATACAGTGTTTTGACAGTAGGACTTATTATATCATAATTTATTACATTATTAGCCTTTTAACAGTAGTATCAATCCATCCATCCGTTTTGTTCCGGGTCGTGGGGGCAGCAGTATAAGCAGGGACTCCCAGACTTCCTAAACCCTGCAAACCTCCTCCTTAAGTGTAGTAGCAAAATGTATTTTAAGATGTCCGTAAACATATTTACTGTTACAAGTATCTGGCCCCAGTTTCAGTCAGTACTTTACCATTGAAGCTGGCATTTCTCTCTCAACTGTGTCCCCTCACTGTCCAGTCCTCCCCTCAGTATTTATATCATGCTGAGCTGTGTACATCCCTCTGTACTGCCTGAACACAACCCAGTGTAGAACTACCCCAGGTCTCTCCTTCTTCCTGACCTAGTCCCTTCTGTATTTTCTCTTTCC
>KN491372.1:48974-61934 GCA_000787155.1 Scartelaos histophorus | reverse complement strand
AGCAGAGGTGGCATGTTGCTCACAGATAGACTTACAAACAGGTCTTACATGGGGCTTTCCCTGCCTCACCGAGTCCTTAAGGCAATCCCTTCTAATTATCACCTCCTTATCAGCAAAGCCGCACTATTCTAATGGCCTCAACACCAGTTTTTAATAGATATGCTAGTCCTTTCCCCTTTTCCAACGTCACTAAATAAATTGCATCCATTCACAGGGCCCCCGCATTATACAGAAGTTGCCCAATCAGCAGTGCTACACACAAGAGACGGAGCGAGGGAGAGAAAGTGAAAGAATTGAGAATGAGCGGAGGCCCTGCTGTTCTGTAGAGAAGCGTAGCACAGGAAGCGTGAGTCACACAGTCGAAAATAAACAAGCGCACACAGAGACGAGCAGCACACGACCGACCGGACGACAGGGGCAGAGCGGGGCAGGGGCAGACGGGCAGATCCAGGGGTAGTTAAGAGACGGGGTAGACGGGTAAGGGGATATCAGGGCATGGGGGCAATTAATAGCAGGTGGCAAAGGTCAGGGCGGGGGCAGAGGGAGCGGCCCCCTGCTGCTCAGGACTAATGTTCTAATAGTCAAACGCCTTTACATGGTCATTTCTATTGGACTCGACAGATTTTTTTGAATACAGGTTAATTAAACAGTATTAGTTTAAAGATTGAATATCAAAATTGTGATCAAAAGTGCATAAGAGATGCTCAAAAGAAAATATTCCAATTGAAAGAGTTCATTTTAATTTCCTTAACTCTATGATTTTAGATTAAAGAAATGCATTTGTCTGTCAAAATGAGTTGAAGATTTGAACCTTGCTTATACTCACACCTGCCTGCACTAGAACACACACTCTCCTCTGCATCAGCTCTGAGTTCCTCCTCTCATCTGTTGTCATCTTGTGTCAATAGTCTTGTTGTTCACAGTGTGGGTCTCCCTGGTCCTGTGCTGAAGCCGCTCGCCTACAGGAGACAGTGCCGGCTCGGTGCTTGGACATTTCGGAGATTGGTTGTCTTTGGCTTCCCTCTGCTGTATTGTGTTGTACAGTCGGTGTGAATGCGCTCATTGTCTGGCACTGACAGGGCACACCTTCTGTACTTCCTTGCGAGGGACCTCCGGCTATTCGTCATGCCTTTGTCTTGTGTTTCTACAGCGGGCAGACGCTGAGAGAGAGAGAGAGGGCAGAGGCCAGGATATAAAAGTGCCACTGTGCATTTGATTGACAGGAAAGTTGCTCTACAGAGGCGTAATGATTAGTGGGGCTTTGCAGAAGAGAGCAGACACACAGCACTCTATAACACAATAGAAACTAAAGACCAGACCAAGTGTTTAAACTAAAGCCAAACGATGACAGAAGAGATAATCACTGAGAGTAGTTCTGCATTGGAATTGCAAACATTGTAGAGGTGTGACAGCAGCACAAAACTCAATCTGGTGTATAAGATAACATGGGTTAATTAAAATTGAAGCTTCACGTGTATGGAAAATAATAGAACTGTACTTATGCTAGTAGTGTAGCTTACAACAATCAAAATGAATAACATTTGAGAAAAGGCTCAAGCATGATAGTGATTTCAAAATAATTCCAAATATGTCAAACTACAAAGATTAAATGTGCTTAAAAAAAAATAAAATACTGAATATATTTGTTGTTCACCTAAATGAACATAGCCAGTTTGTCAGTTGCAACAATTTAAGCTACTATTTTATTTTTATTATAATAAAATTCCACAAATCCAGGACTATAAAAGCAGGAAATAAATAACTTAAAACGTATGCACTATATTCTGAAGCAAGTCTCTCATCCTTGACTTCTATTATATGTCTCATACAATGATGATACTGTTGCAGTACTGTACATAATATTATTCTACATAATACACAAATATGTGGCTTTGTTGATGTTGCTGCAAAAATGATAGATTCACACTGTTTTATGAAGCCACAGTGTGAATGCAAGTGTTCATAATGTTAAATAAAGAACATATGTTTCAGATTTTAGCCAGCAGCACTCATATTATGCAAAGCTGTGTCATTTACAGTAAGTGGAAACAAGGGCTCCCCTGTGTATATGGTCACATGACACATCTCCCACACACACTCACACTGCAGAACGCACAGACCAGCAACACCAAAAGGCACACATCATGCTTTATAAGAAACTCCATGTTGTTCTGGGGCCACCACAGACTATAATTTGAACTAAATGAGGCGTTTGTGTATAAACAGACAACCGTACCAATGACATATTTTTGGATTGTTAGCTCATAAAGTGCAGACACAGGCAGTAAAACAGGCAAAGAGCAGTGGCTTGTCTCTGGTTATTTTAGACATGTGGCTTTTCAGTAAACTGGACCCTCTCTGTCCCAACCGCTGCGGTGTTATGATAGAAACTAAAGCCATTTAAGAGGGAGCCCACCTTGTGTATTTGCGGGTTTGTGTGACTACAGACCAGGGGCAAACAGAGCATCTGCCTCCTCACTGCAGGCGTTTTCAGGAGGCTGCTGGTTGCATCATGAAGAGTGTCTGGCATCTTAAAAAGTCTAACTCAAAAAAACAACACAAAGCAGCTATACTGTTAAAATGGATGACATGCTAATATATTACTCAATAAGACAGATTTATAATGAGTTTGATGCATATAAAAATATTAATTCATTATTTCTCATGCAATTTACTGGTTTTATGAGCTGTGAATTGGCCAGTGTGCAAAAAGATTTATACACTATTAAATGCACAAAAAGCAGTAACCATTGTGAAAGGTTGTGGAAAAATACTGATCCCACTGAGAGCCAGGCTACTGTACACCATTACAACCGCTCAGATACAAGCAGCAACCATTGATAAGACTTTTACAATTGTCTGTGATTCTAGTTTGTTAGCTCTATTAGGATAAACGAAAGCATTGTGATGCAACCAGTTGGCTAATGGACTGAAACATGCTAGTCTTTTGTTAGTGCCGATCAATACGAATCCTCAGAAGATGTGATATTTGATCCTGCTCAGCTATGAGGCACTAATCATGGTGCTAGAACTGTTTTCTTTGTCCTTTTGAGCATCACATTTTCCTAAAAAGATAAGCACATTGCACTATATAACTTTTATGGTGGGGTGATTCAAATATCTCCAGGACCTATGTAATGGACAATATGACAAAAGAACACAATGTTGCTGCAAGTAAAAGTACAAAAACAGTGATTTGGCACTTTGAATGTGGTCTAAAATAAGTGTGATGTCTTTGCCTGAAAATAGCCTTGACTAACAGACCATGACTACAACAAGAGGATACTGTAGGCGTAGTAACGATAGCTAAAAATGTTTCACAAATAAAACTTCTCAATATGGAAACGTATGAAAAATTATTTTGCTATAAAGAAAATATTTAAGTACTTGAGTTAGTCTGAATTTTTAAAATACCAAGTACACATATTTCCTGTAAAAATACATGAAAATACAATGAAATAACTGAAATCGTCCTAACAAAGTAAGAAATATTTCTGTACTTTTGTGGTTCATTCTACTATGTTCAGATCTTATGCAATCAAAATATGTCAAGTGTACTCTATTAAAAAGTTTCCTTCCACTAAATGAGCAATGTAATTATAGTGTGGCCACAAAAAAATACTAAAAGATACCAAAAATACTCTTGGATATTGATTCAGCAGCACACGACAGCAATATTCTATGTTTAATACCATAATATATATCAATGTTTCAATATTTTTATACTTTTGCTCATCCCTACTTAAAACTCTGGCACATTTCTGATGGGTTGCCATCATTTAGTTTTTTTTTTATATCATAATGGGGTGATAATATCCAATGATAATCCAAATCATACATCCCGACACTTAATACATTATTGCCTGTCTGTTGCACTGCCCACAGCTCCTTGGACCATATCTGGCGCCGAGTCTTATCTAGCATCTCTACAAACTGTGACTGCGATCATTAGAGGCCATTAGCTGTGATCTTCCGCTGCTTTTAGCTGCACTTACACAAACACAAGAGTCCACAGGTGAAACGTGCCACGGTGTATCCAAACACAGCGACACCCTGCTTCCTTTGACGGGCACCCTTCAGATTGGGAAGTTTACTCTGGGCCAGACCAGGTCGGAGTGACTGCAACACACAGTGACAAACAGCCTCCCTCAGCCAAGTGTGGGTTTACAGAGGACTTAGGCTCGTTCAGTTTGCTATGCTGCCAATTTGCCCCATGTCAGGCTGCATTAGCAACCTGTCAACAGAGGGTCACCACACGTCAACGCCATACTGCCCTAATCAACAGAACACTTAGGAGGTGCACTGTCAAAATATGAAAATAAAAGCCTTAAAAATCACTGAAATGTGTGTGTTTTGACTGTTGAGCTTAGATTTAAAGTACAGGAATAATGCATTGTATTTATATAGTGCCTTTCAAGACCCAAAGCGCTTTACAGTGCATTCATTATTCATTCACTTTACACTCAATATGTGCTTTATTGTCCCAAAAATGAGAAAAGTGTTCTCTGCATCGGAACCATCATTCAGTGCTACTGTTGGGGCAAACTGACAGGAGCAGTGGAAGACACATGGCAGAGCCTGGGGACCCATCTCCTAATCTTCAGTTAGATTTGATCAGAACTACCTAAGCTTTTGTAGTTGTTTTATAGTGATAGGATGGGGCAGCCGTATGGAGACCGACCTAGATGCAAAAAGAACATGCAAACTCCACATAGAAATGTTCAACCCAATCACAGAGCCAAGCCAGGAGTGCTCATGAAGAGAGCAAACTTTGCTGGCTAAGTAAAGCTTAAATTTGTAAGTAAAAATAAAAGCCTTGAACCACAGTTTTGAGTGTGCACCTGGCTAATGCAAACCTCACTGTACACAAAATGGGGGACCACAAAATGGGGGGTCCACAATAAAAAACAAAAATGTAATCGTGACTTAATAAATAATAAGATTTAACACTATCTGCTCTTTATGATGAAAATAAACAATATTTAAGTGAGCATAACCATTGCTACTTTTACTGAACCTGTCCGGTCCCGTTAGTTGCCGTCGACAATGCTGACACTATCTTCCATCTATGACAATGCTATAAAAGCCTATCAAATGTGTGCACAGCGGGCGGCCTCTGTATCTGGAGACTGCAGCTTTAGGACTCAATGAGACAGCTCATCAATCACAGCACAATCAAGAGACACAGACCTGACAGGACGCTGAGTGAGCAAAACCCACAACATACAATAGTACAATGTAGGCTATTTTCATTTACTGAGGGCGTGACCATTCATCAGCTAAAATAACTGGAGTATTTAAATAATTATTATTGTTTTCTAAATAGACTTTAAAATGTGTCAAAGATTTTTATGATAACACAGCAGCATTATCAAAAAAAAAGTTGAATCTAAAACTATCTATAAATATTACTAAAGAAGTAAAAATTTAATATATAATTGAAAACTAAAACTTGCCGACTCGTCGAATATGATAATCACGATTAGCTGCCGGCCTAATACTTTTAATAGTTTTTATTTTTGGTGCTATAACAATAAAACATTGTCCCATCCATATTCTTCCGCTTATCCGGGGTTGGGTCGCGGGGGCAGCAGTCTAAGCAAGGACTCTCAGACTTCCTTCACCCTGGCCACTTCCTCCAGCTCCTACGGGGGAACCCCGAGGCGTCCCCAGGCCAGCCAAAAGACATAGTCCCTCCAGCGTGTCCTAGGTCTTCCCCGGGGCCTCCTCCTGCTGGGACATGCTGGGAGGCATCCGGACCAGATGCCCGAGCCAACTTAGCTGACTCCCCTCAACATGAAGGAGCAGCGGCTCTACTCCGACGTAGACTGATGTCCCCCTCTGCCAGTGGACCCAACTCACCACCGGGTGGTGATCAGGTGAGAGCTCTGCCCCTCTCTTCACCAAGTGTCCAAGACTCTATGCACAAGCTCAGGCTCCTTCCCCCCCAGCAAGGTGACATTCCATGTGCCCAGAGCTAGTCTCCATGTCTGGAGATCTGGTCATAGAGGCCCCCGCATTCGGCTGTGCCCAGATCTCTCTGCACTGGCCCCTTATGGATCCTCCAGCGGGTGGTGGGCCCACGGGAGAATGGCCCCACATCACTCGTTTGGGCTGTGCTCGGCTGGACCACGTGGGGGGAGATCACCAGACGCTTCCCGTCAAGCGCCTACCCCAGGTCATTCGGGCACTCAAATCCCTCCACCATGTTAAGGTGGCAGTTCAAGGAGGGCTAAAACATTGTCCCTAACATTTAAAATCTGTCTGAAGTCAAAATAATATGTACCAACTTTTGCTACTGGAAAAAAAAAATCTACAATATTCATATTAATGTAAGATAATATATGTCTAACTTCTACTTTATAGTAGAAGTAGTAGCTGGCTACTTTATACTGATCTCAAAACAAAAACGTTGTGGCAAAGGAAATGTAGAACTATTGTAAACAAAGTAAAAAATATGTGATGCCCAAAAGCAAAGTAGTTTAGTATGAGTCAAGGTCTTGTGTGAACCTTTGTCCCACTTTGTGAAACAGACTGAAATGTGTCACACTTCAGCTGGGGCTAGTCTGGTCTGAACACTGCTCAGGGCAATGACGAGTGAGAAGACCATTACACCATTATGACAATCATGAAATAAGTGAACCTGGCTTAGAATACAAATGAGCTGAAGCACAATTTACAGTAAAACAGGCAAGTTAATAATAATAATAATGCACTTTACAGGCTTGTGGAAGCCCCTCAAAGCGCTACACTGTGCTCATTCTGTACTGGGTGATGGTAAAATACAAGTGTAGCCACAGCTGCCCTGTGCCAGAATGACAGAAGCAAAACAGCCAATCTGCACCTTCAGCCCCTACAACCAACACCAATCATTTACACATTTACCACTTTCATACTAGCCAATGTAGTCAAATATCTGGCCTAATGACAACTTGGTCCGAGCGGGAATTGATCCTTTGACCTTCAGGTTGGGGGTCACTGCTCTGACCACTGAGATACTGTCAGCCAGAGGTTGGTATCTATAATAATTGACAGATTTGTTAATAGTTCAACTCCAACCTAGGATAATGCTGGCGAATAAAATGTTTCCCACAAAATACATGTGTAGAGCAGTGCAACTAGTCCAAACATATGATCAAGATCAAGATAAGATACAAGATACATCATTTTGAATTATTAGTAATTTGATTGAGTCTTTAATTCTTTGGTAAATGTATGAGGTTTGGAGCAGAGATCAGATTTTGTAAGAAGAAATGTGACTATTTGTTTGGTTAAAAGGCACAGATTTAAAGTGTAGATTATAGTCCAAGAATATTTTTTGTCATATTATCTCGATGGTATAGTACTAAAATCACTGTATAGTACATTCCTCACTCATAAAATACATTATTATTAACTAAGTCTATATTAACTTTTGACAAATCATTTCAATCATCTGTCTTTCACATATAATATTCAGTCTTAACTGAAAAAGTAAGTCTTTAAAGAGTGTCCATACTCCAGAGCAAGTGACAGCAGTGAGTCAAATGAACAAGTGATAGTGAGACACAGTATTGATGTAACATAGGTGGCTGGATACATTGATTTTCTGTTCTGTTCTCTTGCACACTTACATGCAAGGGACTGGTTATCCAATACAGGCTCAAGCACAGTCTGTGAGCATGTCCTTATAGACCTGTATGGACACACGCCTCAAATCATTGTACCTCGAAGAAGTTCTCCCACCAGAGATGCTCTCTGTAAAGAGTATCTGTCAAAGCATCAAAGCGCAGAACAGAACTATAACTGATACATGAGAAATGGATTAAGATTACATTATATTAAGCTCGGGGGGGCTTAATATAATAGACTATTTATTAAGTCTATAAATAGTATAGTTTTTATTAAGTATTAACAGATCAAGGTAACTTAACAAAAGCAATGCAATGGGAATTTCTTTTTTACTATTGAGCGTTGACAATAAGTTTGATTTAAGCATTTGAACTAATATTAAAATGATTTATCTTAATTGGAAGTATAAATCATTATGGCAAACACCTACATTGTCCACTTTTAGAAAAACTCTTTTCTGGTTTGGCAAGACATAACAGACCTGTCAGCGCTAATACAGAATTTACAGAATTTAAGGCCAAATCTCCCTTTTACCAAAGTTTCAAACCATTAACAGTTAAATATTTGACTCTCAACACACACTGATATTGCTGCAGTAATGGTAAAAGCATATGTAAAGGGAACAACATTTCAAGTGTCTTGCTCAAATACAGTTACAGGCACAGTTACAGACGGACTCAAACCACCTGTGTATCTCCCTTTAGATTACATACAAACAGTTATACATTTAAAGACAACAGGCTTTCCTCTGGGATTTAGTTATGATCAGTGATGCATGTAAAGTTTTCATTGTAGAGCATCGTTTGTTCTAACAACACAAGAACAGAAACTGGTTCATTGATGTGGCCATGGGCAGGTGAAACATCTCTGACATCTCAAATGCAGCACAGAATTATAAAAACATAAATCACTCAGTCCAAATAAAACTTTAAGATTATAATGAAAGGAAAATAAAAATGTCTCTTACATGTCCATTAAACCAATACAAGTTTAAGTGGGACAATACAAGACCGTGATACAACACTGTGAACATAATACTTCTCACAGCATATTAGTGCATGTAGGCCTGCACTGGCAGTCAAAAGGACAGTTTGAAACAGAGGGCAACTCTTCATCTCCCCAGTGTGTCTGTAATGCCTCGCCCTCACTGACACTGTGTCCTACTCCACTGCTCTCCTCTGTGAGCACTGCACTTTCAGGCATTCCCAATGTGATGGTCAAAATTGTAAGAGGAAAAAAACTGGTACCACGAATGTCCAAGTAGAATCAATAACGCAGCATATGTAGCTGTGGCAGCGGATGAAACTAAACAAAAGGAAACATTTGGGTGGTGTTAATAGCATTAGAGAAGTGTTGATGAAAGTGCAGCTGACGGTGCAAAGAGAGGGAGGACATGGGGGACTACCTGGACCAGCCACACACTGCTGACTCTTTAAAATCATTAAGGACAAATAAATTACATCATACAAAGACAAAGTTGACAAAGCATCTCCCTAACACCTGCCCATATGCCTACCACATACTTTACATATTTGGTTCTTTGGGTAGGATTTGAAAGTGTTTGATGTGTAAGTAGCAACCACAACCTGACAACGCTGCTCATACACAGCTGGTGTTTTCCAGAAGGCATTGCTTTCTGTTTTAAAGATGCTTCAGTTTTAATGCTGATGGATTTCATTCTTGTATTGTCACTTCAGTGGAGAATAAAGTGAGCATCATTTTATATTGACAAAGACAAATATTTCACCTCTCTATGGTACTGAACTGAAAGGTGCCCTATGTAACATTTCTGGTGCTTGTATCCATGGAGATGTAATTGTTTTCCACAGTATGGGATTAAACAAATCTTGTGTCCATTTAATTACATGTGTTTTTACTGCTTCAAAAAACATGAATTCTCACTGTGAGCTGGGCCACGTCTCCACAGATCTTACATGTAAATTGGCGCTGGGGCCATCAGCTTGTCTCCATGGAGATAGATAAGTTTAATGTGATCGTGCAAACTGAAAATCTGATTCAGTAGGGATGGCTGCAAAGCCAGACTATTTACTATGAAATGTTTTTGAATCTTGTTCCAAGTTATGATCTATGAAAACTTCTTTAACTTAATAATACACACTCCTCTTGTTACACATTCTCAGTGTGGTCCTATTAAATGTTAAAGTAGTGCAGGAGCAGACCATGACCTTGTGGTTGGTGAATGTACAGTGGAGATCTGTGTGTCTGGACCAGGCAGGAGAGATGTCTGTTGGAATGCTCATACAAATATTGACCTTCAATTAGGTGAAAGAGACGCCCTCGCTTAAGGCCTGCAATATGGACACATCAGCAAAAACCAAGTATACATAAACAACCAGTGAATTCATACATATAAAAACACAGACAGGGCCACAGCACCAGAACATGGCTTTAGTAAATACAGCTCAGTGAGACATCGAACTAAAACATCAGCATTTTAATTAAAGATTCTATATATAAGAACGATAGCTATTCTTGCATTCTTGATTAAAAAAATATAATCCAATCATTGTCAGTGGCTGTGCCACTTAAATGATGGCGCCTGCCAAGAAGGCTCCAGGTTTAACTCCCAGGCCCAGGCCTCTCTGTGGGAGTTTGCCTGTTTCTCCCTGTGTCTAGGTGGTTGGTGCTCTTGTTTTTCCCATCAACACAAAACACGCACAGTATAAAATCCTTATGTTAAGAAAGTCCAAACAAAGCTCAACATGCAGAGATGGTCCTTCTGACAGGCTGCCCCAGCATCACTAAAAGATTTGTCAAATGTATGAGATGCATTTCCTTACAGAAACAGAAAGTGTAACTTAAATCGTAAAATATTTTATTGGAAGATTTTTAAAACAAATCAAGAAGATATTCCTTTTAGTTGATATCGCTCACTTCTACTTAAATGTCAAATAAAATGTGATCAAAAACCTAATGTTTGAACACACTCTAAAGCTGTTCTTGACCTTTTATAGGACAAGTAGCAAATAACCTTCCCAAGGCGACCACATACTGCATAATTAACAGCAACTAAAATGAGCCGTTCTCAGTCTGACCTTACCTGACAATGCTGCACACACATTTCCCACAGGGACTGAGGGGAGCAAGAGTCAAACACATTCACCTCACACCATGTCTTTAAAGTTCACCCTTTATCATTACACGGGTATAATGTGAGTCAGAGATTCTCAAACTTTTCCAGTCTTAGAAGGATGTTTAAGTACTATTTTAATTAAAAGACAATTAAATAAGGGCTGCACCGATGTTGGAAATTATTAGGTATTAGAGATACAACAATATTCAATATAATATCGCATCATTCGATACTAGCGTCACAATTACATACACATGTTCAGTCGATATGCATGTGTCCCTCACGGTTTTGCCATTTACTTTGGTCCAAAGGAAAACAGTTTTCTCGGCGTCCTCCTCAGATGCAGCTATAAAACTTACAGCTGAAATATTCTAACAGAGGTGGATTTTATCTTTCAGTCACTTTTATTTTACATTGACAGACCCAGAAATTACACAGATATTAACTTTTAAATACTTTAATAGCTTTTGGCTTTACATCGGCTTCCATCGAATGTGTCTCTACCGCGGCACATCTGCTGATATATGCATCTTTTTCTCAGACTCTATCTCATATGTTTTCCTCAGAAAATAGCGTGTTGAGGCATTTCTGTGTAATATAACATAGTTTTAGTGTAGTATGGAAGAGCAGAGTGTGTGTGAAAGAGCAGGGCCGTGTGGGAGGAGTGACTGTCTGTCTCTGCTGCTGCTGGAGACGAGGCAGAGCAGTGCTGACACAGAAGCCTCTGTGAACACACCGAGAGGAGAAAAGAGGAGGAAAAGAAAAGAACTTATCAGATGATCATCAAAAAGGAAAAGTCTGATGTGTAGCTCCCCTAGCAGTCTATATTAAGAGTATATTATAAAATATAAATAGCCTGAGAAAGCACTTATTTTCTTATTTTCATTGAATAAAAATGCTCTAAATCATTGAACCAAATGAAATGAAACATTTCACATATAAACTACAGCTGTACAGTAGCTCTACTTTATTGTATTGTATGTAATGTATATATTGATTCATTAATATCATAGTGTTATTATATTATACCCATTAGCAGAACAGTTTTTTGTGTGTGTGCGTCTTAAAACGTATCAAAATGAAATCAATATCATGACCCGTGTATCGAGATATGTATTGAATCGTGAGAAAATTGCATTGTTGGATCCCTACTAGGTTTCAATTCAGGGATATTACTTTAGTGATCTCATTATAATCTCATTATCTTTAAGCTTTTTGTGTGTACAAAGCTGTTCAATAGTTGCCTGAAGAATAAACAATAGTGGCATAACACAATTTGATCAGTTTTGTTACATGCGCCGTTTAAGGCTGCATCACAGCTACAGGCTGAAGGCTCAAACACTGTATCTACAGAAAGCCAAAGCCACAATTGGTATAGGACAAAAGGGACCCAACCAAGTCAGGAGAAAAAAAAAATTAAATTTCAATTCAGAGCAGCATGTGTCTAAATCCAAACTATCAATAATTATTTCTGAGAAACAATGGGAGAATAAGTCCACTAGTACCTGCAGCACCACAAATTAACACCAAAAGGCCAAAATCATAGGTATCATCCGTGCATCAGTAAAACATGTGACATATTTTGGTGTTCTAACACAATGTGAATAGCTCTGGTACTTTGGATAAAGTGCTACTGAAACTCTGTGTTACAAACATTGCCGCAGATGCTGAGGATTCTGTTCGAGCATCGTCTGCCTCTTTAATTTGCTCAGCAGATCTGCGGCAGGCGGGACGGATTTTCCCCAAAGCCCTCTTACCCTCCTACAGAGCAAAAATCCCCTCCAATACTCCCTAACAACCAGCACCAGTGGGACACCCAAAGCTGAGACAAGGGACTCCAGCAGAGGAGCGGAGAAGAGCTGACTCTGCTGCTAAGACATGAGCAAAAGTATTTAGCTCAGTCTCAGGTATTATAGACAATTATGGAATCAATTTAGCTCTTTTTTAATAAGACACATCTGGGCTAACATGGATGTAGGGTGGAGGAGGGGTGTGGTCTGATGCGTCTAGGGAACCACTCAAGAAGCAGAGAGAAGTCGACAAATCTAGTTGTGAAATATAATACCAAGCATCGATCGATACATGTGCACAAGGCACAGCTTCTCCAGACAATGCAGACTAAAGACATGAGAATAGGGCGGCATAGGACCAGATATCTAAAAATTATAGTCTGAGAATAGTGGCAATAATTATATTCATCTCTATCTGACTGATTTACACATATGCTACATTTAATGCAACTCGATTAATCAGTT
>KN491372.1:19061-35094 GCA_000787155.1 Scartelaos histophorus | reverse complement strand
GAAAGAAGGCTAGTTTTTGCATCAGGAAATGTTGTTGAAATACTTCTGCCAAGAATGTATTAGTGTTGTGTTTATAACCTAATTAATAATACTTTTAAACAGAAAAATAAACACGTGTATGGTGTGTGTAAACATTATGTAACCGACCAAGTTGGTTAAAATCTGTCATCCCGCATTTTTTAATGTCACTCAGATTTCAATACAATCAATTTAAAATTTAGTTACATTTATTTTATTTTCATTTGTCTCCTGGGTAAATTAAGTGTTCTTTAGGTCTTACACTTTTAGTCAAACAATAACGCAATTTTGAACCAAATGTATATATTTGTTTTGTTTGAATGCATTTGATAAGTATTATTATTATTATGTAAGTCCACATTCGTTTGCTCAACGGTACAGCCCATTGTGCACAGACTTAATTACAGTACACAGTACACCGTGCACTAGCTCAGGGGCACCAGTGAGAGGAGTGGAGAGCTTGTTTTGTTTGGCATGTCATGTCATGTTTCTTCTACATAAGTAACATGATTTTTGTACCATATAAAAAAACCACAGAGCACATGTTGCTGAGTAGGTCCATGTGTTAAAACTTAAAGTGCAGAAGATTATAAAAAGCAACATTTTAACTACATGTATATATTATGTATATATTAATTTACATTTTTTTTTCTCCTAGTGATTGTAAAGATACAACTGCAGAGATGGACTCTGGAGGTAAGAGAACTAGTTTAAGTCTAATGTTCATGTCAGCAATTAAGGATGGGACAAGCTCTTATGCCACAAGCAAGATAAAACTGCCATAATATTGTGCACACATGCTGAAAATGGTCTTGATGTTTTTTTGTATTTACATGTGTCTTCCAAAAGGCAGTGCAATAAGCAATACAGTACACGAAACTGTGATCTGAAGCACAATTTATGTCCTATAAATTACTTGCTTATAGTTTATTTTATGTTGTTTGTTCAGATATCCAAGTAAAGGTTCTCAACAAGCGGGCTTCGGGTCAAGCCTTTGAGGTGATCCTGACTCCCACAAGCCCAGAAGCCAAAGACTTCCCTTTGTCTCCTCTTAGGAAAAAACAAACTTCACTTGATGAAATCCAGAAAAAACTGGAGGCTGCAGAAGAGAGACGCAAGGTAACCACATTTCTATTGTAAGAAAACATGTCATTTCATTTTATCATGGTTATTGATTTTTATTTTCATGTTTGCAGAGTCAGCAGGCTGAGGTCCTAAAACATTTGGCTGAAAAACGGGAACATGAAAAGGAGGTGATCCAGAAAGCCATCGAAGAAAGCTGCAACTTCAGCAAGATGGCACAGGAAAAACTTGCTCAGAAGATGGAGGCCAACAAGGAGAACCGCAGCGCACAGATGGCTGCTCTCAATGAGAAATTTAAAGAGAAGGTATGCTCCAAATAACTGAACTCACAGGTTTAAAGATTAAGAAAACTCATGTTTTTTTATGCCCACAGGATAAAAAGCTTGAAGAGGTCAGAAAAAACAAGGGGTCAATCAAAGAAAAGGAGAATTAATTTTGGTTCATTCATGCCATTTCCAAAGATCTGTGTTTATTTTTTTTATTGGCGCTATTATCGGTATTGCTGGATGTGTTAGATTATACTGTTACTGACTATTACTGTAGTTATTTGTTGTAGATTTAGTGTGACAAGACTTCTCTTCCAAGTAGACTTTGGCAGCTTTTTTTACTGTATTTGATTAAACTTGTTATAAACGTATTATTATATTATACTTAAGAGGGCTTATATATATAAACAAACTATTTTGTTTAAATGTATGAATGGCGCTGTTGGTTTTATATGCTGTACAATCAATTTTCTATTAAAGTTTCAGAAAAATACTGCTTTGACAAACTTTTCTGACTCAGGAAAATACAGAGTATAATATATATAAATAAATTACACACACACGGGCATCCGGCTTTACCTCTTCAGTGCTTTTTCATCACACCTTTCTGGGCCACTGACATTTGGCACATCTCTCTCCTCTTCCTTGATTTTGGCCTCTAACCGTCTTTTCCATGGTGGGTATTGTTTCCTCTCCTGGTTGCTCTTATAGCCCAGCACCTCTAGGATCACTGCTGCTGTAGTGTATATCAGCTCATTGGTTTCAGTGATGGTTGTGGTGGGGATCGCTCTCAGTTCTGCGTTCACATCTTCTCAGAGACTTTCAGATGGTACTTCGCTCAGCCTCTGTAACTGGTGTCAGGGTTGCCTTGTGTTCATTCGGGCTGTGATCTTGTCTTTCATTTCAGTCACTGCCTTGTTCAGCTATATACCTATTGGGGCTTCGTACCCTGTCTCTGGTTGGGAGTTGGTGTTAACTCCCCTCTGACCTGGCAGCCTGGTTCCCCCTTGCCAAGGCATTTGCTTTGTACCTTGTCAGTCTCTAGATGTGAAAGCAGTTGTCGTTTGTGGATGTTGGAACACTGAGCTATTAGTTGTTTGGCCGTTAGCTTGGACTGTGAGTATATAACCATTCTCCCCACATCCTGTTCATGTTCCCCTCTGACTAGGGTTACTGGAGTAGTCGCATTCCAAGAGGGCCTTGTTATCACATCAAGCCCACTTCTGCCTTGTTCCAATAGACCATTTTTCATTAAGGTGCCCAGGTTCCCAGCACCTGATGCAGATCCTGTTTGGCCCGGTGACGTCTGAGCCGGCATCTGACTTGTAGCTGTCCACTATTTCCACGTCATGGCCCTGGATGGGGGCAGTCTCCACTGGTGTCCTCCTTCTTCTGAAGTCTATCACCAGTTCCTTGGTCTAGTTAACATTCAAGAGCAGATGGTTTGCCTGCGACCACTCCATGAAATTTGCAATCAGTGTCCTGTACTCCAGCTTCTGTCCATCCCTGATACACCCACTGCAGAGTCATTAGAGAACTTCTGCATGTCCTGAGGCCTGCATGTCAGGTAGTCAGTAATCCAGGAGACAATGGAGGAGCTGACACCCATCCTGAGCAACTTTTCACTCATCAGAAAGGGCTGGATTGTGTTAAAGGCACTGGAGAAATTGAAAAATAATATCCTCACAGAGCCTTTAACACTATTCAGGTTAGAGTGAGTCCGTTGCAGAAGATAGATTAAAGCATCATTCACACTAATGTGGGGCAGATAGGCAAGTAGAAAACAGCAGGAGACAATTATATGACACAATTTGCCTTTAAAAGAAATACCTATACTTATTGCTATACCAAGTCATGGTTCACGAATGCTTCTGGCATGGCACCCTGAGAGACAGGATGATCAACATGAAACACAAATTGGCAAAGTCATTACAAACGGACTAAAATAAAGTTATATATAAAGTGGTGGTATAGTTCAAAGACAGAGGCACCGTTGTTCATTAAAAGGACTTTAAGATGAATATTTGTAGACCCAACTCTCCACAAAGATGATAATAATGGGAAGACTCCACATATATGTAGATTTTCTATTTAGCAATTTTGCTCAAAAAGGAGTTTTTAATTTGTCCTAAAATGTCATGAGGGCAATGCATAAACTTCTATGTTTTACATACAGAGACTTACAATTTGATTACTTGATATTTGATTCTCTACTCGCATGTTTACTCTTAAGTAAAATGCGTTAAACTTGTTCATCAACTCTTTGTTCAAACTAGCCCAAAATGACCAGTAGACTGAACGATTAATAACGAACAAATCACAATAGTCACTTCACCAAGCATGTAATGACAAATAGCTGTCACCGATCTCACTGAAAACATGCACGTGGCTGGACACTTGCCCACAGATCTACAAACAGTTATATATGACAGAAGAATGAACAGTTGCTCTATTGTTAACAGTTAGAAAGGAACTATTATGTCGTATGTGCAGCTGCATACTTGTACCAGACATGGGTGGCAGGGTGTGTTCTGTTGTCTAATGAAATGTAAACCAGTTTAAAATGTAATATTTACCCAAATATGACCAGGCTAAATCTAAATATGTTACTAAATACATATTGATATATGAATTCAGTATAATGTAACTTAATACATTTTCAAAGTATCTCATCATCGATACAAGGTCCCTCCTTTTTTTATATAAACTATTGAAATGATTTTGCATGCATATCTAAAGAACTGCAGTGTCATCGTGGGTTTATTATGTTCATATGCATTCGCTGGAAAGACGTGGGCTTGATTCAGGGTTATATTATTCAAAGCACATTGAGTACAGATACAATATTTGCAAGGGGGAATAAACCCACAGCAACACAAGCAGCCTAGTTTTTCATGCTTTTCATCCAAAACCAAAGCAGTTCAAGCAAATAAAAATGAACACAACAATAACCCAACATCATAATTTAAGAAGAAAATATACCTTTTTAACACATGCATGACTTGAGTCTATTATAGGCACACCTTATGTTTTCTAATAATAGGTGGAGTTATTACATTATAATAATGGCACCTGAGGTTATTACCATAGCCTATTCATTATTTGATTCTGTGAGATATATAACACCACAGTTTGCCAGTAGCACTCACGCCAAAGTGCTAATCTAATAGACATGCCATCGCTGAGTGTCACAATGGAAGAATTCCTGTTAAAAGTGGGCGTAGTGGCGGAGACAAACTGCTGTCATTGGCCAATGCAGAGCGCAGGCGCATCTATGGCGCAGACGGGAGCAGCGCTGCGCACTCTGATTGGTCAGTGGACGGTACGTCAAATACATGTTCGTATTCCCCAGCAACTGCGCGTCGATAGCCGCTTCGCACGGCTCCTCCTACCTGTCTCTGTCTTATGTGGGCTATCTTCCAACAATGATACCCATTTCTATCCGCGTTCTTGACCATTTCTTGCCAAAAGGACCAATACATTTGGACTGAGCTGTCTGCGTAAAGGTAGGTTATGTGCGTTTGCCTTTTTAATGTTGGCTCGCCTCTGACAGTATTTGCAGAGGAACCGTGCCGTAGCCGGGGATGTGTCGCGTCCCGCCGACTTGTGCGCCGCCGATATAGGGATTATTCTAGTTTCCAGCGCCAAATAGGCGCATGGGAGAACTCAGATCTGTCACACACACTGCATTACTGCAAGGATTCTCATGTTCTTATACTGTGCAATCCAGGTGCACGTTTATGTATTTGCCCTTCGAAATAGTCGCTTGACGAAAGAGCAGTCATTTGTAGTCCAGCATTATTCCTACCAATAAATTATTTAATGGATTTCAAGCCTTGGGTGTGGACAGCGGATGGGGTTATGTTACGTAATGTCCTCTCATTCATCTTCCACGCCTCTCCCTGAACCCCGGCCTGTGCATCCCACACAGCCTAATCTCTCCGAGCCCACTGCTGTCCACAGTCCTGGAGCAAGGCATTAAATAACTGATGTGATCCGTCACGTGATCAGCCTAAACCCTGATCTCAGATGCAAATGCGGAGGCCTTTTTGTAGACTAAAGGCCACAGCCAAAGTCAGTGTGTCTCAGAATAGCCACAGTCATTTCACGTGTGGTCATAGAAGTGAAACTGAATGAAACCGACAAAACAGGTGGCAGGTGTATAAAATAATTAAACCTTAGGTATCTAAATTATCTATAGTATCACTGATGGTGATGATGGTGATGATGACGATGATGATGACGAAGATTTAGGTGCTTCTAGAGAAGTGCGGAGGCTTCTAATGTGACAGCCCCAGGTGGGCAACCCTTTTGTGGTAAAATGAGCAGCAGGCCTTTTTTCCATTAGAAAATACATTAATAGATGCAAAGCCTAATCTCAGGATGTTATTTACATGCACATCACCTTCCCCGTGGTGGAGCTTGGTATAGTTTGTGCACAAGATTATTGTCATTGGAATATTACCAATGGGTTACTTAAAGCAATACAGTAAAAACCAACTCAACAGAACAGCTAATTATAAAAAGTACACAAAGTGCACTGATGTAGTGGTACTGATGACAGATTGTAATCTTTGACTGATTGCACGCAGTAGCAGCAGGTTACTGATCTCTCTACTGACCCCCCTCTCTCTCTGCCCCAGTCCAACATGGCGACGGTGGTGATGGAGCAGATCGGACGGCTGTTCATCAATGTGCAGCAGCTCCGTCAGATCCCTCAGCTCCTGGAGTCGGCCTTTCCCACACTCCCTTGCACCGTCAAACTCTCAGATGTGCCCAAGGTCTTCCAGGAGCGCTACATCCTCACCGGGTACAGGCAGACAGACCAGAGCTGGCGCTACTACTTCCTTACCCTCTTCCAAAGGCACAACGAAAGCATAAATGTGTGGACCCATTTGCTCACTGCTCTGATTGTCCTGGTCAAGTGTCAGGAGATCTCCCAGACCGTGGACTTCTTACGGGACCCCCATGCTCAGCCGCTCTTCATCATCCTCCTCACTGCCTTCATCACGCTCTCCTTCAGTGCACTTGCTCATCTTTTGAGTGCCAAGTCCGAGTTGTCCTTCTTCACTTTTTACTTTTTGGACTACTTGGGTGTTGCAGTTTACCAATATGGCTGTGCGGTCGCTCACTACTACTATGTGATAGAAGAGGACTGGCACACGAGGGTCCGCGGGTTTTATCTGCCCACTGCGGCTTTCCTGTCATGGTTAACTTGCTTTGGCTGTTGCTATGGCAGGTACTCAAGTCTTGAGATGCCTAAGTTTACCAACAAGCTTTACCAGTTGGTTCCTTGCACCTTAGCCTACTGTTTAGACATCAGCCCAGTGGTTCATCGCATCTACAGCTGCTACCAGACCGGCTGCTCTGACCCTGCAGTGCCGTACCACTTTTACCACACAATATTATTCATCATCAGCGCCTACTTCTTCTCCTTCCCCCACCCGGAGAGCCTGTTCACAGGCAAGTGTGACTTTATAGGCCAGGGTCACCAGATTTTTCACGTTCTGATGGGGGTGTCCACGCTCATGCAGATCGCAGCGTTACGCATGGACTTTACAGAGCGCCGCCCCCTCTACGAGCGTCTCCATGGTGATCTGGCTCATGACGCTGTGGCGCTCTTCATCTTCACCAACTGTTGCTCCGCGCTCACTGTGTTTTATGTGCGCAAGCGTGTAAAAGCATCTCTCCAAAATAAACAGGACTAACAATAATGTCACACACTATACTGTCATCTCAACTGTAAATTGCTTTTTAAAAGGTGCACTATATAACTTTTAGTGTAGAGGGTTCATCACCTGACTGTCAGCATGGAGATGTTACTGTTTGGTACTGAATAATATTAAACTTATTTATCACTATGGAGGCAAACAGATGATGCCACCAGGCCAAGTTACAGGTTACTTCTCAGTAAGAGATCGTACTTTATTTATGGTACTTTTTACCATGAAAAAAAAACTCATATAATGATAGATAAATTTAATGCCATACTGTAGAACATGACATCTACAAGGAGACAAGAAGGTAATAGATCCGCCACTAGAAAAGTTGCATAGTGCACCTTTAAAGATTCCATATTATGCTAAATTAGGCATTTTCTCTTAACAAGAAACCCTTGCTTTTTTAGCACTTCATTTATAGTCTACTTGATTGAACAAATACAACAAACATAGATTACCATGTGCCCACAAGTACCCACTGTATATATATTTTAAACACAAAAAGTATTGTTCCATGCATTTTTATTGAACCATAAGCTGACAATAGTAACAGATGATAATAATGATCATGACAGGCCTACAAACACTGGGAACACAAATACCAGCCTGCTGACGTTTTGTATATTTATGTTTTACCTTCATCCACACGTGCTTGAGAAGTCCTGTTTGCGAAGTCCTGTTTGCAGAAGGTTCATCTTGACCAGAACCAGGAATTCTTTAGCATTTTTTATTTAAACATGATGGCACTCTCTATGATCATTGCAGCAATTGTAAATACTACAAACAGCTCATTTACTGGATCTAGAGCTCGGCAATATGACAAACAAATACAAATAAAAAACAAGCGGTTTTGAAAAATGAATTACCTGAACATAATTAATACATATTTTTAGTCATTGTCATTTAATACAACTACATATATACTGTATGTCTTCCTCAAAACTCTGAACTCCTTTGCCTTTACTCACAGAGAATTGGCTGTAGGCGTCTCCATAACTGTATCTGTTAGTGTCACATTGCTATAAGTGTACTGAAAATCATCAATCTCAGAGAAAAACAGACCCAAAATGTTTTCTCCACATATCTGTTTGTTTTTTAAGCCTGATAAAGCATAATATGGGCTCCTTACATATGACTGTAATGCAATATAATGTGTTCTGCCAAAACAAAAGAAATAAGTAAAGGTTTTATAAGATGATTTTTATGTGGTGACAGAAAGTCTATCATGCACATTTCAGCATTTAACTTTATAATTCTAGATGACAAAAACAGTATAACATTTTCTCACTGACAACATGGTTTGTGTTATTTTGTATTTCTATACAGTACCTAACTTATATCATTATGTTATTTTTTATGAAATGGTCTGCCAGGTACAGGTTTGATTGTCCTTACATTTCTTACATTTTCACATTTATATACCACATCTTGTATTCTTCAAACGATATTATGTGAAATACGCTGATGACTGTGCCACATACATAGAGAGAGATTATTTCAAAATCAAATCTTGCACCTCAAATAAGATAATTTAGCACTGAAGCCTTTTGTAATTTTTTTTTTTTCAGATTTGCCTTTCATTTCCAACACATAAACACTAGATTTACATCACTGGCTTTTAAATTTGGTTAGTCTGATTTGACAGTCAAAAGTCAATGTTAGTTGTGTGGAGCCCTTATCTCTTTGCATCTCATGGTTTCTTTCTGTCTGATGAAAACGTGTGCCTCTTCGCATGTTGTATTACTGTAGACGTACTGTGGGAACTGATGTAGCTTTGCACTTATTTCTTACCTTGTATATAAGTATTTATCTTTTTATTTAATTACAGTCAAGCAGCACTTGGAGTGTTGACGGTGTTGCTATCCAAAAACAGTAATGCAGACTACATTTCACCTGGTGCACTTCTTTTTGTTGTTTTATGCTCTCCAAAATGTGACATTAGGCTATATACGAAATGTCCGATATTATTTATATTTAATCCTTTGTTTAACATGATGTTCAGTGTGCCAATGAATCTGTATTTGTTTCAGTGATGGTACTTCTGGATAATGATTGGGAATGACACCAATTTTTGGACTTGACATTTGTGTATTTACACTACTGACTATATATTTGAACACCTTACACTGCCTGAAACACTGGATATCTGTAGCTGACTATGTTTACACACTGGTTTTGCTAGTTTTGCCTTTAGTAATCTTATTTTCCCCATTTTGGCTTTTTTTTTTTTTTTAAGTGAAAATGAAAGAACTTTGGGTTCAGTTCACTTGAAACTGGCTCGAACCTGGATTTTCTTGATATGTTGTTGCACTCAAAAGACACCAATTGATTATTATTTCTTATTTAAAACTAGTAAGACTAATATTTTGTGGGCATTTTAATATTTATGACCATAATTATTTATGCAGATGTCTATATGTAATACCTCATATTGAACTGCAGCATAAATTGTGTGTATACATAGCCTGACCTTTACCTTGGAGAGCAGAGTGTGAAAGACCAGAATGTCTCCTCTTCTGTATGTGACTGTTCTAATGTCAAGTGGTATTTAAGACAATAAAGTGTTTCAGAAATTTTATCTTTGCGCTTTCAATTTAGTGGTTATTATAGTTTTACATTACAATGCCTCATGTTTTAAGAAATATTGTGCAGAACTATACTTGCGTCTCTTGGACGTACAGTATACTGTGGGATATTTGCTTTTCTTAAACATAGTCAAGTAATATTTTATTGTCTCCACCAGAGGGCAGCATTGTTGTTTTGAAGATTCTGCCAGATCATATTCAAAACTCTCTCCTTTTAAGACGAGATGGTTTTGAAGCAGTTTTTCAGATGAAAAGGGTTTTTTGGGGACATGAGACGTGCAATTTGTCTTTTGAGTCGTGTTTGCCGTTTATCAAACTACTAAGTGGTGTACACACAGTTCTTAGTCAAAAAGAGCAACATTTTGTCACACACTGTGGTGTTCGTACAGTAAAATATTGAAACTGGACAGAGTTGTGTATGAATTGCATCACTGACTAAACTAGTCAAATCTTGTATTTAAGGTGGTCCTCAAGTGGGGTGCAAATGGTTCAGTGGTTAACTGAGAGGTCGTGTTGTGTCTTTGTATCCTTGGGCAAGACACCTAGTATGAATGCAGTGTGTGCATGAGGGATTGGTGGTGCAGATTAGTTCTGTCAGTACATATATCAGGGCAGCTGTGGCTATAGCAGTTTGCCACCACTAAGTATGGAGTGAATGAATAATGATACAGTGTGGTGTTTTAGAGGCTTAGATAAGCCTGTAAAGCGCATTACAAGTGGGAATTATTATATTAGTCCATAGGGGGCACACTCGTTTTTCATTAAATTATAAAGTAACCAGTATGGCAATACGTGTTTGAAAATATTTTACACATTGGGCATATCTTGTTGCATTGGGTATTGTGCTTAAGACATCTGGAGCCTGCTTTGTAAATACAACAGCATCTCTTAATGTAAAGTAATTCACAAGAGTCAAAGATAATTATTCCAGCAAAGATTACAAAACAATATGAGAAGATTCAATAATGTTTTTGCAGCTGCTGACTCCAGTGCCATTGCTGTGGGTGGCGCACTTCTATACATTATGCATATGCATATGTGCCAGCACTCTCTATACTGTATATTCTTTTTATTAACACAGTAAGTAATACGTTTGTGTGTTTGGGCTTTGTGTGTTTGTGGCGAACTTTACAGATGATTAGGATGTGCATACTGCTCCTCATATAAGGTAACAATCTCATCAGTGAATCTTCTCTTGCCACTTCCCACACAAACAACAGCAAATTAGCACAGGGTCTTGGTGTGCACTTATATACGATGCTAATTAAAACTTCTACCATCTATGAAGACATGTTATTGAAATGAGCCAGAAGCAGCTTGGTTGAAACACTGAGTATTCCTGTTTCCAATATCATTTCTTTCTCTCTTGGGCCACATTAGGCATAACTGTGGTCAATGCTGTGTGCTGCTGGAGCCCATCTGTTTCAAAGTTTTTCAAAAATGTCTGCAGATATTTGTTCTAACAAGGAGTCACTGTCGTTGAAGATTTTTTAGTAATAGGGATGGGATGAGAAATAATTCCCACAAGACAAGAGATCCAATAGAGATAGGATGGGATTTGGAAGTAATATGTAGGAGTAATAACAAAACAGTGCAGCTCAAAATTAGGCTGCACAATTTTGGATTATGATTGGATTGGACTGATTCCATTTTAACCCTTTTCCCCCCTCACCACAAATAAAAATAAAACTCACTGAAGTGTAGGGGAATCATCCATACACAGCAAATTTCAACTATTCAAGAGGGTAAACTAAATGTTCATCTTGTATTCTACAAAACATTATGTGAAATATTATGATGATTGTTAAAAATTATTTCAAAATCAAATCTTGGACCATAAATAATTTCTTCATAAATGTTCACTTGGATTTCTGTTTCCTTTGCAGGTTCATCCCTCCTGATCTCAGCACATGACCAGTATTTAAAAGCACTTTCCATTCTTAAATGATTTGAACTTGAACAGGTTTACTAACATTATACTATATTGTGTGATTTGTTCATGAATTATATGCATTCATAATTTGAGAACATATTAAAATAACTATTTGCATGCTGCTTTGAGCTTTCTCACTCAATTTTTTGGTCCCTCTAAGTTGCCCCGAAAATCTCTTTGTCATCCTCTTCTTCGCGGTACCTATGATTGAATCAAGGTTGCCACGGTGATACAGGGTGGCCTCGGTTTCCCATCGTTTCTGTAATTAAGGCTTTGACTGCGATGGGGAGGGCTTTTGTTCAGACTTATTAAACTGCTGTCGCTCCATTTCGCCAGGTGACACTCTGCCAACCTTGTCTTTGATTCTCTGTGAACCTCATCATGAGCTGCCAGATATTTGGCTTGTGTTATTGTATTGTACCACTGATATATTTTCACAAAATGCAAATCCTATGAAGAATCTAATAATAATAATAGAGCAGAGGTAAAATATTATCAGGCTGTAAAATACTCATGAATACACGGGGAGAAGTATAACCTGTATTCTTCACTGTTCCTTCAATTTCATTTTCAGCAGGGACAGAGGGGGGGATATGAATGTGATAGTGAAAGTGTGAAAAACCTTGTAGAGCACATGCACCAGCACAAACCGTGAGGCTTCCTATTTGATACTGGTAAAGTTTTTTCCCTTTTATTTCACATGTGTTTTTATAGCTAAAACATGCCTTAAATAACAGGCGTTCCTATGTTGGCCAGGGTTGCTTCTCCGTAGATCAAACCTGTAACTTAGTCTGGCAATAGCACCGTAAGCAGATAGAGAGATTTAATGCCATATTGTGAAACATTTCAGGCAAAGTAATAACATCTCCATGACAAGCAGGTGCAGAGCCTCCTCCAGAAAAGTTACAAAGTGCACCTTTATTGTCCCTGAAGGGAAATTTGTCCTCTGCATGTCTTCCACTTTGATACCGCTGGGGCAACCTGCCAGAGCACAATGCCCCCCCGGGGAGCTGGAACCATTTGGAAAGGTTGGGGAAGGTTGGGGGCCCAGGGCGGGAAGGCTCCCCTTTAATAAAAATAACAGGAGGATGGTTCAATTCAGGGGCCATAAAGCCCTGGGGCTCAGGACAACAGATTCCTTTGACCCCGTATGTCAACTGGCCTGACCAATCTGCAGGTCTTTAATACATTTGTGGTTAGGAATAGCTGGCAGATTAGCTTGTTGCATGTTTAAATTGAGTAAAGAGAGAGCACAAAATGTTTATAATGGTTTGCAAACTGAAAAAAGGGCTTTGAACTTCACAGCAAGTAACAGTTCTTAGTCATAAGTCATTTCAAATCTGAACATCCACGTCCCCAATGGGCCTGAAGGAAACACACAGTTACACTTTCTTAACCGAGTGTCCTTACTGAGTGGACCGGCTAATAGATTCTGTCTGCTCCGAAAGAGGCTCTTCTTTGTTCTTCCTCCCCATCTCGACGGCTGAGGCTGTGCTGCTCCCTGCGTTCCCAATCACATCGCTCCTATTCATCAGAGCTGTGGGAGGAGATAGGGGGAGCTGGAGGTGAACAGGAAGCACGTTGGCGGCCATATCTGAAGGTCTCTTGTCTTCACCCGAGCTTCAAGGATAATGAATTCCCCTCGGCTGCCCCTTAACCTGCGTGTATACAGCAGGTTCACAGCATTATTCCCAGATAAGAACATATAGGGAAGTTTAGAAGGCTGTGGTATAGATCGGACAGACAAGTGGAAGCTGAAACAAACAGAACTTGTTAGTTTGGAGAGTTGGTTGAATAATCTTAGCTTGCACCTTAAGTTTACTTTTTTCATTTTGAGGAAAGGGTGCATATGTTAAATATTTATAATGGCATAATATAAAAGTATAATGGTGCTTCCTAGTCATATTGATTCATGCATATTTGAGTTGTTCTGTTTTCTCCTGCGTTTGGGCTTAGAAACCTTTCAACTTTCACTTACCTCCTATCTCCGCCTACAAATCTCTTGAATTATTTGAATAATTAAGACATTGAGGCATACACATAGGGGTCAAAAACTGTTTAGGCATGTTTCAGAAATAAAAAAAAAACAAAAAACCCTAAATTCAAATCTGCTGCTTGCCGGTGACATTCCTGTTCCAGCTACAGATTTGAACAGGAAGTCAGTTCAACTATTTTTGATGAATATTGCAGTTTACATAGAACAAAAGTAAAATTATTATCTAGTTCAACAGTCTATCAGAAAAAGGCATAATATATTTTCAAATAACACTATGAATGATGAATGATGAATGGCGAGCAAACGAATAACCCTATAATAAGAAAGGATGTTTAGTGTAAACAGTGATCGTCTGCTCCTGATTTAAATTTTTTTTCATTAATTTTTCATATGGTCATTTTATGCCCAAAAAGCACATTTAAACTACAAGATTTGGCAAGAAAAATGAATGAGAAATCTGAGAAATTTAGTACATGAAGGTAGTTGGTATGAGAAAAGAAGATGCTGAGGGCAGTATAAAATGGAAGAGGAAAAGGTTTTCATCAAATATATAAATGAAAAAAAAGGAGTGTCAGAATCTGTGTTTTCTTGGTTATTCTAAATCCCTTAAAAGCACAAGTACTTTTTCAAGACAAATGGCTAAAGTATAACCACGAAGAGTCTCCATCTATCCAAGAGTGCAGGTTACATGAAAGAAGCTTTACTCAGAAGGTTTATCTACACTCAGTAGTTAAGATTTAACTGTTTCTTCCAGGGGGCAACACAAACTTGGGCCTATTTGTAATTTATGGGCTCAAGCTGTTGCAGGTGCACCATGTCATCTTATCTGCTGGGCTGCTTTTTGTTACATTCCTCGGAAAGTTTCACAGTGTGGCATTTAACTCTGAAGCATCAGGCTAGATCTGTGGAGAAGTGAGGCTCCATGGTATTTTAAAATCCTTAGACAAAGATACGATCTATGTGAGAATAGACAGAGAAAAGTAAAAACTACATTTGATGGACCCAGAAACGTTACACAATGCACATAACATGAGGAGAACATGCAAACTCAGCTTAATACCTCATTTCCAATACCTTATTTCTTTGACGACTTTTGCTGCAGTCACCTTATTGTTTCATTTTAAAAAGCTTTTTATCATGCAGCTTTTATATAAATGTATCCATGAACTGCAACAGAGCTAAAGTTTGCAGACTCCAATTAGACGCACCAGGGCTCTTTCTCACTGTTGTATTGAGATGTCACTCAACTCCTACTTCACATGTTTCTGCATTTTGCCAGCCTTATGCCCACTTTCTGTACTCCTCATGTCTTCATCATCTCCTCAATCAGTTCTTGTTTAAATCCAGACTGGAGTCGCAGTTCCAAACCTGGCATCATTACATGTAAACCTATTTTTATGCATTAATTTGATGGTAAAAGTCTGATCCAGTCATCTAATGTATACTTTCTCTTTGAGTTGTCCTGGCCTTCCTCATCAGTCCTCCTCCTCCTCCTCACAGAGTTTGTGAAAAGCCTCCAGATGGCTGGGATTGTCTTTAGTTGAAGCCTATCCGTACATTTCCTCCGCACTATTCAATTAGCCAAGCACCTGTGCCACTCGCTTCACTTTCCATACAAGCTCTTCCCACCCGAGGCTATAAGTGAAATGCTAATCCCGTCTTTATGTTATTCTGTGGTGCAAGTCAGAACTGCAGAGTGGTGCATTTAGGGGCATATTTAACAGTGTCTCTTTTTGTCCAATACTAAAGGTGATGAAAGTCTAGGCAATACAGAACAATACTGCTGAAGTTGTCTCCTCTCATTTGTAATTTATGGATTAAGTAATGGTCTGTTGTTTTGACTTTGAAAGGGATTACTTCTGTTCTGAGGATTATGGCAAAAATGTGAAATTGAATTTTGGGCTGGGATGGCAAATGGGAGTGTTTGCACAACGCTTAAATGAACTATATATAAAACTGTAAAAAACAACTAACTGTTTCAGAAAGAGAGGACCATCCAGTGGCCAGAATCAAAGTGTAAATCAGCAGAGAGGAAAAATAACCAAACATGTTTTAAAAGGATTACATGGAGTTTTGACATTTAGAAAAGTCATTCTATTTATCAACACAAAATGTCAGCTCAGCATGTACAACAATTTACGTGTGCTCGTCCATCACACAGTTTTGTGTAGGGCCTAGTGGGGTAAAGCAAAAATTCAAATAATTGAACGTATATTTGATTAAATAGTTTCTGATTAAAACTTAATGCAGCATTTCTCTCACTGCTAGTGTCCTGCATCTACTTCTACATGTAATAATAATAATAATAATAATAATAATAATAATAATAATAATGTCATTGCACTCTGACCTTAGAAAAATAAGAAATAAAATATATATATTTTTAAAGTCTGTAGTAGGTCTGGAGAAGAGCCTTTATCAAAATATTCTTC
>JACN01111364.1:0-12096 GCA_000787155.1 Scartelaos histophorus | reverse complement strand
TGTATGTGTGTGTGCTGGTGGTTGGCGAGCCCAGTGGGACATATTGGCAGCCTCACATTTATCAGACTGCCCCAGGGCAGATGCTACAGTTAGTTTATCAGCTCCAGTGCAGAGTGACTCTGTAAAGTACAAACGGCGTCTTCACTGGTGCTGCATAAATGTGATGAGTAAGTGATTAGTTTAGCTGCTTTGTAGAATCATCATTTGAGTGACTGTGGTAAGTGCATTTTTCTGTAATCTTCCAAATGTTTATCACCAACTGTTTATTAAAGTTACATATTCTGTTAAATTGTCTCTAATCAAAATCATAACTGGAGTTGTTTTTGACAAGGCAACAACATCTAACATGACGTGAAGCTCGAAAGAGTCAAATTTGCATAAAATAAAACCTTTAAGCAGAAGATCTGGAGAAGAATCGGAGGGAACAGGTTGGATGATGTTTCAGTGCAGAAGAAAACTGTGGCCGTCACACTGAGGCGCTTTACCTTAACTGCGTCTGTCACACTTAGTTAGAAAACTTGGAAAGGGAGTATTTAAAAAAAAAAGAATCTGGTCACTTTTGGCAGAGTCTACAAACTTTCCACAAAGCTTATTCCACCTTTAGGCTTTCCGAGGTGACGAGGGCCACACTCTGTGGACCACAATCCTTTTTACTGCTGCTCCCCTGTATCTTCTCTTTCAAAGGTTTTGGTCAGATCTTACACTTATAAAAGTTTCCTTGCACTCCGAAGCCTGACCTAGATCTCCTCTCTTCAGGTTTCCTCTCTGCCTCCTGCCTGTGCCTGATTTAGTTTCTCAGCGGTGAATATTACCTCTCTGCATGTGGGTAAAAGCCAGAACTAAATAAGCCTCATTGAAAACAAACGCTTCACAATTGTATTAGTGTCATTTCAGGAGATTGGTTTGCGGCTTGAGATTTTGTTGGTCGTTCCTAATTAGCTTCCTGCCTTGTTTTTCACCGCATTATTATCGTTAGAAGGAGCGTGCTTAATCATTAATATGGCTTGATTCAATTTCAGGTCCCAGCTGAATAGTTTGCTGCGAAATACTTTTGCTGTCAAGATAAGGCACCTCTGTGAGGATGAAGCAAAGCCAATATCAGGCCAGTATAAAGTGCTGCTTGTTTTGTGGTAAAATGGATGATAAAAATAAACATTGTGAACGTTGTATGTGGCTCTAAATGAGTTTGCATATTCTCCCTGTGTCTGGAAGAGAATCTCAGTGATGTTCAGTGCAGTCGGCTCAAAAATGTTGATGGGCAAATATTTATTCTCACTGACACTGAGCAGTTTTTTATCTCTAAAATGACGGATGAGACAGTGGCTCCCCCGCCTCCCCTGACCACACGCCACTGCTTCCAACTATAAAACATGTGACCCGACCAGCCAGAACCACACTTTAGCTTTACAAAGAGGAGGAACCATCTCCTGTCTCGTGATTAACGAGTGGATTAACCAATCATAGAGACGCACAGCCAAAAACAAACATGGCTGATTCAATGTGAAAAGAGAAAAAACATAATGTAAAGTAACATAAACGTACTGAGAAACACAGATTTTTACAGATTCAACAATCGAAGTACCAAACTATAGTCATGTCAGGTAAAGGTTTTCAGTTTTCAGCAATACTAAATCTACAGAAACTCGCTGTCATCACTGATGAAGATTTGAAGTTTGACGAGCAGATAAATGCAGTGATTAAACCCAGTTTTTATCACCTGCAGTTTATCCATACTCCAATCGATTTTATCTTGTGGTGATTTGGAGTGAGTGATCCAAGCTTTTATCTCTGCAACTGTGATGTGCAACTGTGATGTGCAACTGTGATGTGCAACTGTGATGTGCAACTGTGATGTGCTGTACGCTGGAATCAGCCAAATAAACCTGCCACACTTACAGTTAGTCCAAAATTCTGTACCTCATCTTTTAACCAGCACATGCGTCACAGACACATCACACCTACTTTATCCTCGTCACACTGGCTCCACATTCACAGAGTTGATTTAAAAATGCCCAACGTGCATTTCAGACTTGACTGTTCCCACTGCTCCTTCACGAGCTCTGAGATCTGAGACCCAACTTGTCCTCCCAAAAACGAGACTAAGAAGTCGGGGTTGTGGTTGGTCCCAAACTTTGGAACGTTTTCCCCCCGCACATTAAGAGTGCCCCCTTCAGTCGACCCTTTTAAGTCTCATTTAAAAACATACTTTTACTCACTGGTTTTTAATACGGCGGCGTGAGAGTCGTGTGGTCTTTTATTGGTTTTATTTGCTATTTTTCTATTTGCTAATTTTAGTGTTTTTATGTTATTTTTTATTGACTTGCTTATTTATTTATTTTATGCTTCATTCATTTTATTTAATGTGTTAATTTATATTGTGCCTACTCTTTGTATTGGTAAAATGTGTTATACAAATAGAGTTGGATTGGATTGGAGGTAAAGGAAGTTATACAGTATAGTACAGTATAGTATAGTACAGTACAGTACAGTATAATATAGTATACAGTATATTTTGTTGGTTGGGCCTCTTATGAGTTCTCCTGTTAGGTTGACCTGCAGTAATGTAGATGGTGCAAAATGATTTTCTTTTGGGATAATAAAATGTACCATAACCTGTAAAATGACGCCTATATCCACATGGGCCACAAACTGTCTCAGATGTATGAAGATAAAAGTGCTTTAAGTAAAAGTAAATCCCACTGAGTACAAAGTGTGATTAATGTTGTATGTTTTTGTGTATTTATAGCGCTGAAACCAATGGGGTGGAAATCTAAAGCAAATTCCATCAGTGCCTCAAATGGAGAATCCCAAATCCGTGTCGTTTCCGTTCTTCCCGTCAGTTCTTTCATGGTTTCATTACAGCAGGTCTATTATACTCTTCATGTTGTGTCGGTTTTTCAGGTGCTGATGTGACTCATGTTGATGATGCATAAAGCAAAAGCTAAAGTCCGCCCACTTGATCTCACTCAGACGGAGATGAGGCGGCATTAAGAGCACACTGTGCTTCACATCCAAGGGCACTGTCTTCTCAAGTGTTTTTTTTTATTTTAATTCACTGGTTTTGTGACACTGCTCAATCCTACGTATAACACAGAAAATATAGAAGAACAAAGTTAGTTCAGAGTAGTGGGTGTGTTGGGAAAAACAGGGATTTTCAAAGCTACGATGCATCTCAAAGAAAAGGGACAAGAAAAAATTCCTTTGAGGAGGGACGTGAGATTGGGTCCAGGAACAAGAAGGAAATTTGGTGTAATTTGGTGTGATTCAGTTCAAGATTTGCACCACTTTGATTTGATACTTTTTCACTGTAGCTCTGCTTTTTTAAGGCTTCTGAAAAAGATGTAACTCACCAGTGCTTGATCCTTTTTGTTCGTTCCATGCACAGACTGAATAAAGAAGTGAACTACAGGAGTGTGATGTTCAGCTCCAGTCAAATGAAGCTCACTGTGCTGCTGCTTCTACTCGAGAATTTAGAGCCAGGTCCATATTATGCAAAGGCTAAATGTCTTCATGCTTAAAATGGTGAAATACAAACACCAGGATCATGTTGAGTGGGTTAATACAAACATTTTCAGACCAAAAGGAGGAGGCCACAGCAGCAGTTACAGAGAGAGGTGAAGCCAGAAGCACCACAGACACTTCCTGTTTGAAACGCAGCGGTTAGCACGTGTTAGCTTTGTCCATTTACTATATATACAGTCTATAGTACCATGCAAATATAAGCACATGGAAATGATAATATTCTAAATGTCCACAATGTTCTTTTGGCAATTTTATCTTCTGAGGAATCACTAGATCTTCTTCCGTCCCTGTTCCCTTCACATGGTCTGTTTGGTGAAGCCTGGTGCCGGGTGCCGGGTGCCGGGTGCCTGGTGCCGGGTTAGTTGGTGTGAGAGAAGATGACTGAAGAGTGTGACTGAGGTGATTATTCAGGAGAAAAGCTGCTTTCTTAGAAACAATGAATGAACAAAGTGTAATTCACCTTGACTTGAGTGGGTTTATGGACTAAGATGAGGCTCATTCTACAGGGTGAAGCTGCAGCTTAGAAGCTAAAAAACACTGACTATGAAACGCTAACATAATGACTTTGATTATCGATGTTTCTAACAATTAATGGCTTTAATTTAATTTCACTTGCACTGATAAATTTGTTGAAAATAAATGTTTTGTTCTGTATTAAAACCACATTATCTGATCCAAGTCTTTGCACTGATTTGGATCCTCTTGGCCATTTAGCTGTGGATGATGCTGTAATCTCCTTCAGCCGGCGCACTCACACATGAGAGTGTTAAGGGCTCTCAGGATATTGTTTTTTGATTTCTCTAGTGTCTTTAACACAGTCCAGCTCTTTCTGATGAGTGAAAAGCTGCTCCTCCATTATCTCCTGGACCGACTCCCTGTCAGGCCTTAGCTCTGACAGGGGAGCACCCTGTCAGATACTGGGCTCAGTAATGTGGGAGTTCCTCAGGGAACAGTCCTGTCTCCTCTTCTGTTCACCTCTGATTTTCAGTACAGCTCCCGGTCCTGCCGCCTACAGAAGTTTTCTGAGGTTGGTTTGGTGTAGCAGAGATGGACAGGAGCTGGAGTACAGGACACTGAATGGAAATCTTGTGGAATGGACCAGGCAAACCGTCTAAGACAAGAACGAGATGTCGAGTTCAGGAGGAAGAGGACACCAGTGGAGCCACCATCCAGGGCCATGACGTGGAAATAGTGGAAGAAGAACCTTGGAGAACAACAGGACTGGAAGGACAACACTAAAACACTAATGCTGTGAACAGGAAGAGCATGAGTAGAATCTACTTCCTGAGAAAATGTACAGCAAGTTACTTTTTTATTGCTACTTATTTAGAAGTTTATTACCATTTTTTTGTTTTTTATTATATATAAAATCTTTCCATATCTGTATTTTTACCACAAAATATAATGTGGAGCTATGGTAAGAGTCGGTTGTGTCCTTGTTTAAGAGTTGAATACACACACTGTCCCACTTTTAGGTTCTGACACACAGACCCTATAAGGGGGGCGCAAATCCCATGGAGCTTGTTTAAAGCGTCGACCTAAAAATACATTTACCCACAGCATGTGACATAAAAATACATGTATGGATGATAAACAAAGAAGAAAACAGCACATATGGCCTGAACACAGCAGGAGTGTGTCTGTACCGCGGGAAAAGGGGACGACTTACAACACGACTTACAACACGACTGCAACTGACGCTCTACAAAGAAGCTTTTACACTTTTACAATGTGTTCAAACTTTGTAGGAAAAGTTTTGTTTGAAAACACAATTTACACTTTCCAGATTTTGCTTTACTTAGATTAGTTTTGGATTTGACAAATAGGTAATGCAAAAAATGTTTATGAAGGGACTTTTTGGAGCTTTTGACCATGTAAAAAATGAATTAACAGGCTATTTTCTTATCGAAACACAAAACACAACTCCAGGTATGTTTTGGTGAATTAGCAGCGTTTTAACATGACATAAAACCCACAAGAGTCAATCCTGTGTAATAAGTGTAGTACACCCCAGTCTTTATTAGCAGCTGTTACTTATTAAATTCTGCATAAATCCCTAAATCCCGTTTCAGAATGAAGTGAACTCTCCATCAGACCAAACCCGTCGTCCCATCGCCGTGATAAACACCTCCCCCTCCCTGGTCTAACGCCCCCCCGCTGGGCGCTGTAATAGTCCCCCGAGAGCAGCATTATCCCCGTGGTGTAACAAACCTGATGGGCTTGTTTAAGGAGGGGAAGTCTTCACACCTCCATTTGTTTTGCAGCACTGGATCGATGGCAGACTCAGGGTTACAGCTAATGTGATTTATGTGTCCTATTTCAGCTGTTATGCCTCATGTACAAATTGTCTGTGGTGATGTAAATTCCTCCGATCTCTTCGCAACTTGCTGACACTGAATCCTGCCTGCCAAAACTAAGGCAATTAATCCACGTTTTGGGCATAAGGAAGGATCAGTTTTTCCTCTTTTTTTTTTTAAATTAATGACACACATCGTGACATTCTATTTTAAATTGCAGCTGGTAAGAATGCATGTTTACTGTAATGGTTTTCTGTGTTACCTGCAGAAAAGACAGAAGTACACGAGCACCTTTAGTATAATCTGACATATTTATACTGCAACTGTGACTAATGTTCATTAACAAGCAATAAATGAATAAACAGTATAAGCAAAAACAAAGCTAGAACACACAGTCCTTTGCTTTTGTGGAGAGCAAAGAGAGGGGAACTCAGTATTAAAAATGAAAGTGAAACATTAAAAAAGATGAATACTCTGTTTTGGTAACACTTTAAATTAGGGACCACATATTAATAGCTATTTAATAGTAAAATACATAAAAGTGTTTAATTACATTGTTTTTAGTATTTTCAATGCATTTGTGTTTGTATTTTGCGAGTACAAACCCATTAACTATTTTCTTCCCATTAAATCAGTGGAGATTACAATAGATGTTTTTGTGCTACACTGAAATCTTAATAAGCATCAATAAGTGTTTGATTAATACCAACTCATAGCTAAGTAAGAGCTAATTAGCATATAAACTACCACTTATTTAGCTGTTAATTTGTGGTCCCCAAAGTCACTGTTGTTTTGTAGCATTTTCAAAGTAAGAACCTGCAACACGGTCGTTTAAATGCTGCATGTGAGCAGATAATACCCCATAGAAAGTAAAGTTCAACCTCATTAAAGTTTCACTGTGTAACTTCTTAAGGTTTGGGGGTCCGCTACCATGGAGATGCAATATGGTATTAAACTTATATAGAATGCATTTGAGGTGTTTTTATTGCAAAAAAATACCTTTAGAAACACATATTCTTGTGAGTGGAGTCACCTCTTCACAGATCGCACCTTTAAATTGGGTTGGTGGCATCTCCTGCTTGTTTCTATGGAGACTGAAAAGTTTAATGGGAATCTTGGAGGTAACGAGACAATTAAGCAGCGGGTCCTCTACCAGAAAAGTAACACAATGTACTTTTAAATGATACTATTGCGTATTATACAGCAGAAGTGTCGGCCATAATTATGTGAGTGTTGGTGCAGACTGACCGACATCTGTGGCTATAGAAACAACCGTGTAATCTTACTTCATCAACATAAAGCTTTGGAATCAATATATAAAAAACAAGTAGAGAAGTTTGAAATTACACTTGCATGAAAGTATTCCAACTCGGTAAAGTTTTTTGGAAAAGTGAGTCAACTACAGTAAAAGTGACCTTCTCTGCTGTTAGTTACAATTGTTAAACTGAAAACCTCCTCTGCTGGAGCCTTAAGTGAATCATCTGTAATCTACACACAAAGAAAATCAAATCAGAGCATTGGTGGAGGAGGCTCCTTTCGTAATTATTCCATAGCTCCGCTCAGGTGCTCAGCTCACATCACGAGGTCGGTCCATGTAGCAGAGATGTGCAGATGACTGAGCTGTGAGATGCCTTCAAATCCCATCCAAGGAACAAAAGAATCATTTTACAATCACGCCCACATACAGTCTTATTGTGTTCTGCTAAGAATGTGCCTCCGGTGTTAATTGTACAGCTCTGTGCAAAAGTTTAACAAGGAGTAAAAGATGCTGCAGACTAAGTGTTCTGCTGAATATAAAATTATAACGTTGCTACAGCACAGAAAAAAGGCAAAGAACAAGAAAGGAGTGTCAGGGAGGTCTGCACTGACACATACTACGAGTCGCTGGTCTTTGCAAAGTTCATACAACCTTGTGTGTTACAGCTGCTCACAACAAAAGTTTGACATTTTAACGTTTTATCTCATTGTTCAACTGTAGCATTCCTTTTTTCCTGACATGTACATGAGATTTCTTCATGCTAGAAGGTTAGAAGTGACAGAAAAGAAAGAGGCAAGTCATGTGGAAGTACTTTGACGAGGCGATCTGCAGTTATTAACACAATCTGATAACATTTCACTGAACTCTTCATGACCTGAGATGGATCAGAGCTCTGTCACATTTTTAGAAGCGCGTCGTCGTGCAGGCTTCACTTTATTACTTTATTCATTCATATTTGTGGCATTAGCCTTGCACCACCAATTGTTGTTTAATTTACGCTCCATTCGTGTGGCTCTTTGAGGGGGGAAAATCTAGTTGAAAAAAAGATATGAATGCTCAGAGAAACAACTGAGGAAGGGTCCAAATCTACTGTTAATATGAGGCTGAATCACACATATGATTGGAAAAGCTTATTGTTTGTGCAGAGAAATATGAAGAGCACAGGGTGGGGGAGAAGCAGCTCCTGATTGAACATGCAATCAGCCACTGGGCGCAGATTGGACTTGAACACCCCGGTCCTCCTCTGTGGCATTAAAGTGTCAGGTCACCACACACAGTATTCAGCAAACATATATTCCATACATTATTTAGGAGGATTCAAGCTGCCAACCACAAATCATATCTGACAAACTGCAGTGCATTGTCAAGGGACACAACACCAAACCAGAAGTCCCAAGACGCTCCACATATATTTACCCAGAGCCAAATGCCACTGTTTACAGAAGGAAAGGTTAGATTTATTTTATAGAAACAGATTGGCTTAGCAGTTCATTTGAACCGTCTGAAATGCTTTATGTCATTGGGGAGGCGCTGGTGTTTTATCACAAACATCTGATGTGCCGTCCCTGCTCGGAGCAGCAGCAGTGCAGCAAAGCACTCTGGGTAAAACAAGTTCACTCCATAGACTGTACATATACATGGACATAGCTAACGCGCTAGCTGCTGCGTTCCACTTAGGACGTTCACTCATGAGCTCTTCTGGCTCCTACCGGCCCTGATTCTTCTGATTCTCATTTACTTACATTAGAATATTGTTGTTTCGGTCTTAAAATGTTTGTATGAATCTGCTCTATGTGATCCTGGTGTTTTGGGGTTTTTTCATAGAGTCTGACTCCAAATGTGCTGAACACTAAAGGTGACGTCACGCTCACTTACTGCACTTTTGTATAGGTCTATGGTCCACCCCCAAGTGCATAAATATCTAATGTGTGGAACTGAAGAATGAGGCAAGTTCTATAAAACTGTAGATTTTAGGGCAATAACATCTGTAGCTTAACCTTCACCTTCACCTTCACCTTCTGTGCGTTCTGTGAGCACCAAAAAGCGTTGCCTACATCAGGATGAGGTCCAGATTCTTTGTAATGTTCCTGCTGTTCCTCCATCACAGTTTGAGTTGCTGCTACAAATTAAAATGTGCGACTAAGTTAATTCATATAAAACTGACAGCGATACTTCTGGCTTGCATTTATCTGGAGAAGTGTTCCAAGCTTAAGGTCAGGGAAAATGTCAGTTGAATGTTAATGGATTTTGAGGTTTCATGTCTGTGGCTTCACAGAATCAGTTTTGTGTAAAGTCGTGGACACACAAGTGTCAGATCCACGGGAACATTCGCCTGGAGCTGCTTCAGACGCACAAACTAGACACAAGGCGCCTTGGTCACCTCCTATGGTCACCTCCTATGGTCACCTCCTATGGTCACCTCCTATGGTCACCTCCTATGGTCACCTCCTACGTCATGAGAGAAGAACATCTGACCGAAGAAGGAGACGCAGTGCAGAGGAGGTCCCATGTGTGATCCGAGGGGAGAGAAGAGGAGGAGACGGGGAAGAGGAGGCAGCGAAGAGGAGGCAGTGAAGAGGAGGAATCAGTGAAGAGGAAGAGACGGTGAGGAGGAGGAGACGGTGAAGAGGAGGAGGCAGCGAAGAGGGGGAGACAGTGAAAATGAGGCAGCGAGGGGAGGAGACGGTGAAGAGGGAGAAACAGTGAAGAGGAGGAGGCATTGAAGAGGAGGAGGAGACAGTGAAGTGCAGTCCTTTTGGAGTAAAAATCTGCTCAAGTCAATAAGAAAAAGATCCTTTCTATATTTCTCACATGTGATTATCTGGTCCTCGGCTCAGCTTCTCTCCAGATCTTCTCTCACTAGATGAAGTCTCATTTCAGCACCAATGCTCCAGGTTCAAAACCTTGATTTGCTATTTACATTTTTTTTCTTTCTTCCCTTTTCATGTGTAAACAAAATAATTAGTTGAAACTCAATGTTTTTATGAATGTGATTTGTGTTTGTAAAGAAAAGCACAAGTCCAGGTTTAGCTCCTGCTTTTCTCACACTGTGTGAATTTCACTCGATTAAACTGTGTGTTTCCTGGAGCCTCAAAGGCAGAGGAGCAGATTCTGCCCAAAGCTGAAGAGATGAGCAGGTCGTGTTGGCTCCTGGATGCTCCTGCTCGTGTTTACCCATATTTAACATGGAGCAGTCAGAGGTGCTGAGTTTACTGAGGCTGTGGGAAATGCCTCAGTGCTTATGGGTCAGTGGGACCGTGGATCACCCTGCCCGGCTCCTGGGGCTTTGGTCACTGCTGTTTTATAGATAAAACATTTTTCTGTATGTGTGGAAATCCTGGAGCAGAATCTCAGGTTTGAGAACTGAATGTGTGTCTTATAAACATGGTTGAACATAGGAGCAAAACCGTTTGACTTACACATTTGAACCTTCACAAGTTTTTTTAGTTATTTCAATCCTCATTTAATCTTTGTAGGTGCTGGAGGTTTTATGTTTGAGGCCTTTAACATGACGCGTAGGTTTATATTAGACTCATTTTACCCTCTGCATCGTTTTAGACCTGAGTCTAGTGCATCAGGATTAACATGAGAATCACTCGTGCAGGTCGTGCACGACGTGTCCAGTGTGTCTTAAGGAGCTTTGTGGCGACAGTAGATCCATTGACCCACAGGTTGCCAATGTGATTCAAATTCCCACAGGCAAATGCTGTCATTGTGTCCTTGGGCAATACATATAACCCACCTTGCCCAAGTGTCTACACAGTGTAGAGTATGAATGTGTGTGTGAAGTGTGAGTGATTTCATGATCTGAAGCTTTAAATGCTTCAACCGTGGAATAAGCGCCATATAAAAATGACCATTTAACATTACAGCTCCCGCGATTGTATTATTAAGATATTTAGTTTGAAACTGATGAAACCTGGACTCAAGACACAGTTTGTCTTCAGATAACGTGGCTTTTACTTTGCACTACAGATGCTCTACCAAATATTATAATCCAGTGTGGGTCTATATTATATTCTCAATATTTTCCTCAGGCGCAAAACATATTTGTAGGTTTTGTAGGCGCCATTAGAGAAAAAGCAAATTGGACAAAACAAGGTTTAAAAAAGACCTTGATAATGTGTGATATAGAATATAAAGCATGAATAGAAAATACACCTCTACAAGAAGAATAAAGCATGAATCTACTTGGTATTAAATTTTTTTTAAAAAGCACATTTTGGGAACCTCTGTTAAATGTTGTGCAGAAACAAAAGGAGGCAGAGCAGTTTTGTTGTCAAACCCCCATAAATTACCAAGCATGGCCTTGTGTTGGTTTAACAGTATAATTACATTAATCAGGGCGCCATGTTTGACACCGCTGAACCATAACTGTGCACATAAATCAGCTTTCTCCTAAAAGAGACAATTCCCCGAAGACGCAGAGATGTGATTTCCTCCGAGCTCATTAATTATGAACACTAAGTGAAAGAAGACAAAGAGGGAACTGCTGAGCTCGTCTAAATGGGAAAAATCAGCAGAACAGAGGCGCCCTTAGCACAGGTTAAATGCTCTTTGTGAAGCGCTGCTTAACCATGCACTAGATTTTAGAGACGTAACAGGATTGTGCTCCCAACATTCCTCAGGAGTCAGAGTATGTAGTTCTATCTGCTTCATCAATGCACCGTCACTGGACCATTTAAGATTAAACTGGCCACTTCAGATAACTGCTGCAGCACTGAAAGTTTACCTGACCAGGACCTGGAGTGTGACCTGTCCCAGATCACAGAGGACAGATTAACCAATGAGAGAGACGCATCCTCCATCTGCGTAAATAACAAACATGCCTGATACCTTATGTGTGACAAAAGAAAAACGACATAAAGGACTCAGAAACAGCACAGATTTTATCTCATCGGAGGTAAGAAGTTATATATTTTGTTCTGAATGAGACGTCTGATGTCTTCCACATTTGAGAGACACATGAAATTAAAAATGGGACTAACCACTACATTATTTTTATTTATTTATTTATTT
>JACN01032248.1:0-16616 GCA_000787155.1 Scartelaos histophorus | reverse complement strand
ACAAGGGAAATTATTTGGACACAGTACTGCACACACATATGGGAATAATAAATTCTAAATAAATAACAAAAAGACGGGTGTCAAATAAGGCATAAATGTATGTGAATAAGTTAAAGTTAAGTGTTTTTTAAAGTACAGTTATTTAGCATTTTTCCTTTGCTACATATTATATTGAACTTCATATATTTGATGTCTTCTATACAAGATGTTGAAAGTAGCAAATATAAGGGGAAAAAGATTGAATGAGAAGGTGTGTCGAAAGCTTTGACTGGTAGTTCTGCTAGTCTTTTAAGTGAATTACGTCATATTACTATACTAGCTTCTGCTGAGTAATTTGATGCCTACTCAACCATTAAACCAGGATCAAGTAACAAAACAAGGCTGTCATTCAGACTGTTCAGAGTTACCCTCCACCATCTGTTAGTCTAGTCTTTGTTTCATTTAACATTTAACATTTATAAGTTACAGTAATATGAAACAACTATATTATACTTGTGTTGTTCTATATTACGCAAAATTGAGTTTTGTGAGCTTTAAGCAATGTTAGAATGTAGTTACCTCCACAAAAACATACCCAGAGTTAGGTTTTTCATTCACACATGTCTGACTAATCCTTTATTATTAGTCTGTCTACATCTCCAAAGTTCAGCATGCTTTGTTCCATCTTGTGATGTCATGAAGTGGTAGTTTTCAAGTTAACGGCTTCCTTTTACCTTAAATTGTACTGTTTTACCTGTATTACCACATGACTTCACAAGGAGGAAAAGAGTGTTTTCTGTTTTTTGAGAGAAGAACTCAGCCTAAATATGCAGGGTTTGTGCGTTTAAAAATGTGTGAACGAAACAAAAAACAACTCCAGGTATATTTTTTATGAGAAACGGCATCTATAGGCACTTTAAAAAGCAAATTTAATACCAGCACAACTATCTTATCTCCTATCTATAATTACCATATTATCTTCTTAATATATGGGGTAAGAATGGAGCAGTGTCTTGCTCAAGGACACAACTGTCATTATCAGCTCGATCTTGTATCATAATTTTTATATTCAAATTAACCTCATAACCTGCAGTGCATGTGCATCATTCCAGCAGTTACTCATTGACAGAATAATTCCCTCTGGGTCCCCTCGGCTCTAGTCATAAAAGCACCTGCCGTTCGCACACACACGGGGCTCGTCTCTCCACTCGCTCCGGCTCCTCGCACGTTTCACCATTATGCAACTATGGCGCTCACTGTGCACGCGGGTAGGTAGCCTTCTCCGCGTCCCGGTCCGAGGCGCGTCTAGGGCAGATGCCGATGGATCCTCTGAGTGCGGAAAATGCCTTCAAACTGGGAATTTTAGGATGTGTAGAGAAGAGGTAAGTCGGATTAGTGTTACTGCTTCCGTGTGGTTAATGAGTAAAGGGGAAGATCAGTTTTAGTTTAAATTTGTGTCGATTTGTAATGGTGCTTCATGTTGTAGTGATTTGCATCTCAAATTTTGTCTGTTGAAAGTGCATTATGTAACTTTTCTGGTGAGAGGTCTGTCAAATGATTCAAAGTGTGGCTTTAAACCTCTATCTTCATGGAGACCAAACTAGAGAAAGTTAAAGGTCAGATCTGTAGAGAGGCGACCCCGCTCTGTCAGAACACCTGTTTTTCCATGTATTTTTGAGCTATAAAACCACCTGTAATTGAATAAATGTAAAGTAGAGCTGTTTAATGTAACACCGTGGAACATTTCAGGCAGAACAATGACATATTCATAGAAACAAGCAGGTGATGGACTCTCCTCTAACATAAGAGAAAGGCAGTATTGACTAAAATAGGTGCACTGTGTAACTTTTCCTGATGGAGCATCTGCTATTTACTTGTATCATGTGTATGCTATTGCTTCATCAGTTCCACATCATGAAAAACACACAAATAAGCAAATAATCAAAAAACAAATCTAGCTTTTTTTTTTAGTTCATTACGCGTGTTTTTATCGCTGTACGAAATTCCCTTGAAAATCATGCATCCTTATTGTGAGTGGGGTCACTTCTCCACAGTTCTGATCTATTTGTTTTTATGGAGATTAGGTGGGTTTAATGGCACACTGTGGAACATTTCAGGCAAAGGAATAATGTTTCCATGGAGATGAGTAAGTGGTGGACTCTTCCCTTGAAAAGTTACATACTTCACCTTTTAACAATGCAAAATATGAACAGTAATATTAAGGCTAATATAAGTTACTGACAGTATAAATAGAATTATTATATTATCCGCAAAAAATATTCTGAATGGCTAAAAAAATACTGCAATAAATACATAGCATAAGCAAACACTTTTTATAATTTATTAACGAATTATTGAAGTTATTTATTTTATGCTATACAAGTCAGATCTATTCATACAACAGTAAAAATAACAAAAAGTTCCCCACAAGTGCAAAGAAAAAATCCTCACACTAAATATTGACACCCCAAAAATAATTGTTCCATCTGTCATATTGAACGATGAGGTGACAAGGTGTTAAAGCACTTTGCACTGTGTAACGTTTCTGCTTGTTTCTATGTATGTCATTGCTCCACGGTGTGACATTGAATAGCTCAACCTTACATTTATTCAGTTACATGTAATTTTATAGCTCAAAAATATGTAGAAAAACAGGATTCTGAATGTAAGTGGCGTCGCCTATCCACAGATCTGACCTGTAACTTGGTCTGATTTGGTCTCCATGAAGGTTGAAAGGTTTAATAACATACTGTGAAACATTCCAGACAAAGTGTTTGACGGATCCTCCACTAGAAAAGTTACACAATGCAGCTTTATCATTAGAGGACAATCAGCTAATGACATAAGCCTGACTTGTGCAGCGGTTCTCAAACTGTGGTGCGTGGGCTGTTTGTGGTATTCCGTAGTTATGGAGAGCTGCTGCAATTCAGAATAGTGTGACTAGATCTGTTGTGTTAGTGTTTTTTGGAATGGCAAATATTTTCTAACTCAGTAGCTCATGTGGTTGCATAATGTTTATGTCTTTCAGTGTTGTTTTGTAATTTCAAAAAGGAGATTCCAAGTCGATCGCATTTTAGTTTATGTTGAACAAGGTGATTTCTTCATTCTTTTTTGCGTATTTGAACGAATAATGTCACAAAGTCAAAATCTCTCTTATCACACTATTAGCCTTGTAATCGAGGTTTTCATTGTAAAGTGTTGTAAATTGTGCAACATTGTCATATCTCAAATGTTTTTCGAAACAGAGCAAAGGTGTGTGTACACTTTTGAAAATACCAGATTTTGTGCATTATGTAATGATTTGTCCTTCTGATTACATACACTTAAAGTCACAATATGTAACTATTGAGACAAAAATAGATCAAAATAAAAGCATGTTTACTGTACTGAGAATCGTGCTTCCTTACTGTGACTGGGCTTGCATCATCACAAACCTGACTTTTAAGAGCTTTACAAATAGCCATGGGACCTGTGGCTTTTTTACTATTTATTTATGTGTCACAAGGCAATGTGAGAACTCATTTTTTATCCACAAACTAAACAGAAATGACCAAGGCTCAGTTTAAACTGGTTCAAACTCAGAGTGGGAGGGTTTTTCCCTTTGAAATGAGGCGTAACTTAAATAAAGCGCTGCACTACAAAAATAATCATGAAAAAAGTGTTAATATGTATTTATGTGCACAATTCTCTCGCTTGTGTCACCTCTCAGTTTCTCTGCTGATTCTTGTTTTGCTTCTGTGTTAAATCAGTGTAAAAATGTTTGTTTATTTATTTATTTTTAATTTTTTTTTTTGTTAAACTGGTTCACATAAAGGAAGCGTTCAAAAGAGCCGACTCACTCATGTACGTCACATCAGTGTTTACAAACCTGCAGCTTCAGACGCATACAGAGTTTATTGACTTGTACTGCACACAGTAGAAGAGCCGGGGGGTCACCGGGTGCACTGTTTGGTAAAGGGTTTTATTTGACCTGGACAGGGCTCTCGCTGTGATCTTCACTATGGCATAAACACTCCATGGAGAATGTTCCACAGTAGAATTTTAACTTTCTACTTCCACTGAATCATGCAGGTGACATAACACCTCCACAAATTTCCACACTGTATAATTTTATAAATGTTATGTTATGTCTACATATTTACTCATTTCGTCCTGAATTGATTTCTACACATTGATCAGTTTGGGACCATTCTCATTGAAAGTGATTGGAAAATGCGGAATGTCATAATGGTTATTGAAGTTGGGTTATGTATTTCTTACTATAATGACAAAATCTACATACATTACATTTCCTCAAAGAAATAATAAATATTTGTAAACTTTTTTAGTCACAGCTCTCTATAGTGCTTCAGCCCTGTCCCTGTCCCTTTTTCTGCACTGTACCTGGGAGCTTTTAAACTGTCCCCAGCTCTATAGTGATGCAGGACTCTGTGATATTTTTACATGCCTGTTATTGTACATCTGTCATGAGCAGTTGAAGTTTCACACTTGTTTGACACTTCTGCGTTTGCTGTAGGCACTGCACACTATAGACCACTGTTAAACTGTAGTACGCAAGCTCCTGCTGGTGGTACTACAGCTCCTCAGTTTGTTTGTTTACCTCATTTAGAGCCCATTTGATCCAATTTTATGTCCACCTTTTGGATAATTTGTTTAGAATACAGTGGATATGATTTAGTCCACTCACTTATAGATCTGTGTTACTCATACACTAGACTTGGAATAGCCTTGTAATAGACCTTTAGTTTAGGTTTAGATCTGATGGTGCTCATAAAGCTGATTATTTTATTTCCTGCATATGAAAAGTTCCAGAGCCACTGTTACAGACTACTGCAGGAGAGAAATGCTGGGCACAAAGCCTCGTCATTAGGTTCCCATCAGTTCAATCCAGGATTAGACGTAGAGTGGATCATAGCAGATCTGTCCTCGAGCTGCATGAGGCCCCTCCACACACAGAGACCGGGCCTAAAAACCAGGAGATGGAGACCAGCTCTGGACCTGGGCTTTGGTGTCTTCAGAAAGTGAGGGAACAATGGATGAAAGCGTGTTGTGGTGTTGCATAGGGCTTTGTTGGCTGGGACGTGTTTACTGTGAAGTGTATTTTTAACACTTCCCAGATGAGCTCCACCTGAGGAACAGGGCCTCTAGGGAGGATAAGCTCCAATCAGTGCAGCAACAGTAAGGAAGGCGAACTATTAGGAGAACTAGTGATGTTATTACTGTAACGGTCAAACTGAAAACACAAGAGTTTTGATAGAAGAAAGAAACTTCACATGGCATTTATATCTAAAGGTTACATAGTGTTAGAAAGTTTGTTAAGTGTTGCTAATGTCACAATCAGGGGTTACATTTTAAAGGGGCACTGTGTAACTTTTCATGTGCAGTGTACACTGGCTGCTTACCGGAGAATGTTCCACAGTATGGCATTAAGCGACAGAAAACAGGCCAATTTACAGGTCTGATCTGTGTACAGAGGCTTCTTAAATAAAATAGCATATTTTTGAGCAATAAAACAGATTTAATAAATGCATGATTCGTTTAATGCCATACCATGAAACATTTCACTGCCATGGAACAAAAGCTCCATGAACCTGGTTTTGTCCCTGTATTCACCTCTGTATTTGCCACCATGCCACCATGTACACTTGATTGATTCTCTGATGATACACTGATGGTGAGTGTTGCTGGTGAGAGTTGGTGATAGGATTGTTGGCTTTTGGGTGTGTTGTTGGTGAAACGTTTTGGTGTTTGCTGTTGTAGATTGAACTGATTTGAACTGTGTGCTTAGTAAACACGGGGCAGCGAGAGGTCATAGGTCACCTGGAGTTTAGCACTGGAGGTACTACGGGCGCCCTACCTGTTTGTTGCTTCTCTAATGTAGGTAATTGCAGTGCTTCTGGGAAGCACTGCAGTTGTAATTATTAACAGCTATTGTTTAATAATAAAATTCTGTTCAAAGTTCACATTTAAATCCATCCAGAAGAATGACAAACTAATATTCATATTTCAGAACATGTTTGTTCAGGTATAAACTACAGCTTAGCAGCTTGTTTTATGCAGAATATGAAAGGATATTTTTTTATGAAGGAAATTATGGTACCTCAAAAATTACAGCCTTTGTGATTTGCTACCAGTCCCAGAACATATCTGGGTCTGTTCTGTTCACATGCATCACATGCATCTGTGCATCATTTAAACTGAATGAGAATGGAAACAAGTACTGTAACTAGGAAACCAAGATGGCAACCTTGGAAACCAAGATAGTAATCAAGGAAACCAAGATAGTAATCAAGGAAACCAAGATAGTAACCAAGGAAACCAAGATAGTAATCAAGGAAACCAAGATAGTAACCAAGGAAACCGAGATAGTAACCAAGGAAACCAAATTCAAAACTAAGGAAACAAAGAAACAGAACTCTTACAAGTACTGTAACTAGGAAACCAAGATGGTAACCGAGGAAACCAAGATGGTAACCGAGGAAATCAAGATGGTGTACCGAGGAAACCAAGATGGTAACCAAGGAAAGCAAGACCATAACCAAACCAAGACCGTAACCAAGGAAACCAAGATCGTAACCAAGGAAAGAAGTTGTTGTACTGGTAATTTACTGGCTTCAGTCTCACATTGCTTTTCTGGCACATTCTGGGCAAATTACCCTAGAAATCCCCAAACTCATAACCAAGAAAACCAAGTGTACTGGCAATTTTTCGCGTTATTCACCCGTTGCCACTCCTGAATATTCTTGATAAATTAATTTGGAAATTGACAAATCAAAAATGCAGCAAAATCAGTCCTGGCTTCATTCACACATGATTCAGTTCGGGAAAAATGCAGATAAATTCCCAGGTCAGACTGTGTGTGTGAATGTTTATTTAGTTTTGAACAAATCTATGAAGACTAATATTTCCCTTTACAATCACAGCTTTTACCATTTTCTTTTTTGCAACTTTTCAAACTCCAATTTTCCATTTTGTTTTTGCCCACTCTGCTGAAACCTTGGTCTGGTGCAGATTAGAGAAGTATGTCCACACCTCAGTGAGTCCACATGTGTGAATGAGGCGAGTGTTGGAGCTGTGGAGCGTGTGACTTGAGTCTGAAACACGCCCCTGTGCACAGACACTGGCTCTCACAACCACACTTGTGTATATTTATTCCTGTCATGATAACCCATTTTGAGGTATGATATATTGCTGTAGAAAATATGAATGAGAAACGATATTAAAGGTGTGTTTAATGTCAATCTGAAGAACATTCCATGCAGAGAAATGAGTCCATTCCATGTAATATAGGTTTAAATGAATAAACTCTTTCCTGTTGTTAAACATGTTCTCTGTGCCCTCAGGTCCCTGGATGCCCCGCGGCGTACTACCCTCGGCCGCTCTGTGCGTCCTAATGGCCGGCAGTTGACCCCGCCCCTCAGGATGACGCTGCGAGAGCAGCTCCGAGAGAAGATCTCTGCCGCCTTCTACCGCCACGGGCTGCTGTGTGCCTCCTATCCTGTGCCCATCATCCTGTTCACCTCGGCCAGCATCCTCACCTGCTGGTACGGCCACAACACTCTGTCTGTTTGTACTTTACAGTAACATCACATTGGGGATGTTCTACATGTATCTCTATGGTGGAACCTTCACTCATTACCATGGACACACAGGGAACACATTAGCTTTTTTACAACTGAAAACTCAAGAAAAATATACAAATACAACACATTTTCAGGAGCCTGCAATCATACATATCATCAATACAAGCGTTGATGGTCCTGTTTAAGTGTTTCTTTTTCAGTTTCAGTCATTTTCACCTTTTAATTGAAACTATTGGTCCGTGTTGGCTACCTCGTGACATGACGCGTCATTTTATGTGTAAGGGACTTGTTTAACAGTAGAAAATCATCTCCCTTTTGTAGTTCCAGCTAAGTCATCTTTTCTTCAGATATTTACTTATGCATAAGTAATAAAATTGACTATTATTACCAGTCTGTGAGCCTTTGCTCTTTTCAGAGATTACTTTTTTTTTTTTTTATTACAATATGTTTTACTTCCAACAACAACAAACATTATTAAAGGCCCCCAAGGGCGTTTTGAGAGTTGCAGATTAGACTGACCTATATTTGCCCACACTGGTGAAATGGCAGTGTTTTAAGCAGCATTTAGAGATAGACTGATCCATCTTTTTCAGTTACAATACCAAATCTGATACTTTAGCTTTAATTATCTGCTGATACCCCACATAAACCGATAACAGTGCAGAGATTGAGACTGGAACAAAACCGATCCAAATGTGTTATGAAGTTGTGATCAATCAATAAGGTAACAACCGTACAATTTAGTCTAAATAAATGTTCATGCATTCTGAGATTTTTTTGGCAAATACCATCAGTAATTCATCAGTATATGTTCAACCAGGATATTGACTGAACCGATATTTGCCAAATTTTTCAGTATCTGTGCATCCATATTTGCATTTTTAGAATGTCGCAATCTTGCTTGATGTCATGTAGTACTTGAAAATGTAGTTGCTACTGGAGGCAGCACACACTCAGATTTTTGACCAGAAAGCTTCAAATATACCTAGTTTACAAAAAAGCTAGGAACAGTAGACATGCTGTTAAAACACCATATCTACACTTAGAGCATCCATATTCCACTGCTTTCTGATCTTAGGTTTGTTTATGTTATGTTATGTATGTTATGTTGTATATTGTGTGTTTGTTTCATTCATACATGTTTAAGACACAAACCCTGCATATTTGTTCTTTTCTCAAACTGAAAACGCCATATTCCACCTTGTGATGTCAAATGGTTGTCCATTGTTTTTAAACTCCATATTTTTTCACTAGAATCATTTGGATGATTTCAGACCTGGAATTGCCAATCTCTACTGTACAAAAGATAAAACGTAGCTGCTAATTTAAACTTCTTTTTATGTCATAACAAGGTGGAATAGAACATTATGAACTTTGCATTGCATTGCATTTTGAACATGTAGACAGACAAATAATAAAGGGTTACTCAAACATGAAACAAAACACAACTCCAGCACTGTTTTTGATGAAATTACATTATACTGTGGCTTAAAGTTCATAAGACAGTTGTTAAATGTTAATGTTTTAATAAAAAACATTGTTAATTTCCTGTTTAGTTCCAGTTTTAGGCTTTGAGCTGAACTTCTATGCTGTGTCCATGTGCAGAGAATGTACCTCCCCCTCTGCGCTCTGTCCACAGCATGGGCCCTTCACAAAAGTCCAGCTGAACAGACACGGGTCAGAGGTGTTCTGGACACAAGAGAAAAAGAACTCACTGACCCTGCACCTGCTGTCCCCAGTCCTTACACCACCTTACAGCAGGGGGAGCTCTCTTACAGACAGGCCTAAGCTCCAGCGGGGCAATGGTCCCAAGCAGAGTTCTGTGAGAAAATGCCTCTTCAACAGGGTGTCAGGAGGGGGCCAGGAAGGGACAATAGAGCCTTTGTAGAGGTACAGTGACCTGCGACGCTGCCCTGTGAATTCTGATGGACCAGAGCGGCAAAGAGGGACTCCAGTTATGTAACTCGTGGAGGATGGTGGAGCTTGTATGCTTAAAGGTCCTATATTACACACAAAATTGTTTTTTATAAGCTTTTAGCCATGTTATACTGTTGTTACCCCATCAAAAACATCCCTGAAGTTGTGTTGTTTCTCTCACATATGTCTGTATCTGTCTATAGCTCCAAAACCTAAAATGTTTTAATTTTAGTTCGGCCTTTTAATATACTCCCTGAATTCTAATGATCTTTTTATACTTTTACTCAATGCAATGGGACAGTTTGAAAAATGGCAAACTGAAAAACAAGAGCTGTTTTGGCAGCTGCCCTCTCCACCACACGTGAGTAACACCAGAGTAACACCGGTTAGAAAACAGAACCACGTGGAAATATTGAGCAAAGTTTACTGACTGAGGGGACGAGGGCCAAACTGTGTGTGATTCTAATGACCACAAAATAAACATAAAGCTCACGGTGAGTTTGGTCAAGGAAAGACTGTGCATATGGAGTGAGAAAGTTCTCAGAAGTATTTGTGTGCATAGGATAGAAATCTGTGCATATTTGACTACAGTTGAGCAGAGAAATAAATATTCGGAATCCCTCGTCCAGTCACACATGAAATGTGATGCGTGCATTTTATCCATCAGAATACAAATTGAAAAGTTACGACATCTAGAATTACAATTACAAAATGAAAATTTACAATTACACTTTCTTCAGTACGAATACAAATTCACAGTCGCAACTTTACTGACAAAAATACCTCATCATTTCACAGGCGTTATTTATTGAGCAGAAGAAACAGTTATTGAGATGTTGGATTTTTGTGTCGCATACGGACTGAACCAGGAGGACTGAACTGGGACTAAACCAGGACTATAGCTGGAGTGATCCCAGGACTGAACCAAGACTAAACCAGGACTACACCAGGATGCATGTATCAACAAGGCTCTCTTTGCTTAAAATGTGTTGTCATGGAAATTAGTTTTGCGATAAGCTGAAAAACGTGACTCATGGTGCGTGCTTGGGGAGTAAGGTGTGTGGTGTGTATGAACAAAACCTCGCCAAAAGTAATGTAAACAGAACTAACCTAGTCCGCAGGTCAGTGGGCATCATCAAAAACTTGGGCGAAACAAAAACTTCCACGTTCTGTTGTCCGGTTCAATTCTCTTCTTGGTGCGTATAGAATGTAGAAGGGATGGGCTGGTCAGGCAAGTGTAACATGTGTGAATAGGTCAGATTTTTCTTGGACTTGTGATAGTGTAACTGGAAAAGCCTGAGGTCCTGGTTCCTTTGTTATCAGCCTCCCCACATGTAAACAGCCCTGCTCTTTGACCTGCCTAAACCAGTGTCCATGTTGTGTCAGTCGTCCAGAGGTTTAGTCTTTATTCACTGTCACTGGGATTAAAATGTCACTGATTAGAATAGAAAGAGAAGAAAGAAACAAAAGGCTGCATAGTTTCACTGTCTAGAAATTCGTAGAATTGATTTTATTTTTTGGTCAACACAGGGTTTGTTGATGCATCATTGCTTCCTGGAGTGAATCAGAGTTTGTGGAAGAGGGCGTAGCGCTTAGTGTTGTCACAATACTAAAATTTAAATTGCAATTTCAAAACCAAGGACTTGACTCAAAACCGATTCTGATTCCACAAGGAATCAGAATCGGTTTCTGACTATCCAATTATTAATAGAAGTAATCATTGGGTTTTATCAATGATTACTTCTATTAATACAGTAAACTGCACCTTCACGAGAACACAATTGTATGAAATATAATTCATAAAAATTTCAAATCTTCAGGACAGTGAATGTAACTAATAGGGGTGTTAGAAAAAATGTTTTCAGTGATATATCATGATACTTCATTGCGTGATTCTTGCATTGATTCAAAATAAATCAGAATCCATTTTTTAAAATAATGTTCTTTATGAAAATAATAAGTTCCATTTACTGTTCTGATTATTTAAAAATTAAACTAAATATATTTCAGCCAATTTTGGTCTCAGGAAGGTGCACTTGACCGTAATATCTGTAATTACTGATAAATCACAATATATATCGTCCTGTGTTAGTATTGAAATATATTGTGATATATTGAATCGTAACAGGGATATTGTGATATGTATCGTATCGCCAGATTAATGGCAATGGTGTAAGAAAAAAAGGGGTGAAAAATTACACTACTTTTACCATAGACTATATAAAAAAGTGGACTAAGTGAGTGTGATGTTACCCATAGTGTTCGGCTCCACTCAGATGAAGCTCACGATGCTGATTTCCTGTTCAGGAAAGCCTCATTTCTGTCCTGTAAGTAGGACTTTTTTGCATCAATATCTGCTCAAATGAGTATCTAATTTTGATTCTTGTTTTGGTATTGATTAGTATCTGATTCTCAATATGTTTAAAATTTTTTGTTAACCAATTTTATTTTTATTTGGATTTTAAGGCTTTATACTGGACAATGGAAGCAGCTGCATTTTGTGAGCTAGCTGAAAATGAATAAGATAAATATATATTTTTCCTAAACAGTTTCAATACCTCTTTTCAGAGTTAATGGCAAATGATCGAATTTTATACAGCACATTTCCTCCTTCAACTCACACAAATCACTTTACATCAAGGAACCCATTCACACACACACGCACACACCCCCTTTCCCCCACACGTGCACTCACACGCACTCACACTCACACACCAGTGTACACAGACACTGGGAGCGAGTGGGCTTAACTATGAAACTCAGTTTAAGACTAGACTGAAAACTCACCTCTTCTCTCTGGCATTTAGTACTGGCTAGTCAGGTTATCTGTGTTTTATTGTAGTTTTCTCATGTATTGTGTTATCTGTACATGTGCATATGCTTCTTTTTTGTTGACTTTTATGTGCAGCATTTGGTCAGCTAAAGTTGTTTTAAATATGCTGTATTAATAAACTTGAATGGAATTGAACTGAATTGAAACCACATCACTTGATGTTCTGAAATTGTCTTTCCTATTTCATGTTAATAAATCTAACCAACATGAAAGCAATATTTAAAATTCACGTTAAACCCTCATCGTCCTCCTCTGGACCTCTGACCTTCTTATCACGTTGTTTTTGACCCTCTCTCCTCTCCTCCCTCCTCTGCTGTAGCTACCCTCTGCGACTGCCTCTGCCCGGGAACCTTCTTATCACGTTGTTTTTGACCCTCTCTCCTCTCCTCCCTCCTCTGCTGTAGCTACCCTCTGCTCCGACTGCCTCTGCCCGGGACAGGTCCAGTGGAGTTCACCACAGGAGTGAGAGACTACAGCGCCCCCTCGTCTGTGCCCCAAGGGGAGCTGGGAGAGAGGCCAGACTGGGTAAGTGGAACTGCACTGAACTTAATTGTGCAATAGTCCCGCTGGGATTCAGGAATAACCCATCTCTGTCGTATTGTGAACAAATGTTCAGATTTTCAGTTTGTAGGATGTAATGATGTCGGATGAGCTTTCGTACAGCTGAATTTCTACCATCTTCAAAACGGGAAAACACTTTCCTCACGCATCCTTACCATCCCTATACTAGTCATTCCCTATATTAAGTTCGTAAATGTATTTCAACACTTAGTCTGACTCTTTTTTTTTTTTTTTCCTCCTAGATTTCCCTGATCTTAACTTGATATTAAAGCTCATACTGTATACCTTTATATCTGTGTGTGTTGCAGTATCATGGTCTCCCAGTGGCTTACATCCAGCAGGTGTTGGTGAAGGCGGCTGTATCTCCGTGGGACAGCAGCCTGGTGCCAGTGGACGCCTTCCGCTCTCCTCTGGGACGAGTCTTCAACCTGCTCGAGGAAATTCGCAACCACGTCCACAACGATGGGTAAACGCTCTTCAAAGAAACTACCATACTTTCCGGACTATAAGCCGATACTTTTTTCTCGCACTTTGAACCCTGCAGCTTATACAACGGTGCGGCGAATACATAGACGGATTATTAGTTTGGCAGCACAGGTGATACGCTGCCTAAGTGCAGGAAACACTGCTGTCTGTGCGGTGAACACATGGATCGAGGGTTAAAATGAAGTAGCAGTGTTAGCTAGCGATGCTGTCAGCACTAAAACAGTTTATCCCTGTGTGATAAAATAAGTGATGATGCTAAATGAACATGAGTGAGGGGGACACGTCTTACCCGTGTGCGTTAAATGCAGCTGAGGCATAAATGACGAGAAGAAACGTCTCAAACTTCAGTAGCCGAACATCCACTCAGACCTGCTACTGTAAACTCTGCATCAATGAGACGATGGTGAGACGGTGGCGACGGCAGCGATAAAGTCACTCAATGCATAAAAGACGACTAACACTTTCAGAGACAATAAAAGCAGATGGCCTCAACTTTGAGAAACGTTTTTGAAGACGTGGCTTATATTCAGGTGTGCCTTATATATGTACAATTATAAAATTTAGTCGAAATTTTGTTGATGCGGCTTATATTCGGGTGCGGTCTATAGTCCGAAATGTACGGTATTTATTTAAATTACATTTTTTATTAAAGGGCCTACATTATGCTATTTTCAGACCTGTGTTATAATGTTGTCTCCTTATCACAAATGTACCTGGAGTTGTGTTTTGTTTCATTCACACATGTTTACATGTAGTATTCATTTTGGGAGTGTCTGTTCCTCTGAAATATAATTATTTCTTCAATGAATAGGTGCGACTCTTTATAGATCTGAATTGCAAAGATAATCTATACTGTGGAACCTTTGAGATCTAGTCATAACTTTTCCATGGAAACAAGCTGTTAGAAATGTTACACAGTGCACCTTTAACACAAACCCAGCATATTCACGCCGAGTTCTTCTCTCTAACTGAAAACACTCATGTAGTAATACAGGAAGTGCTCCATTGTGTTTTTAATGTCCGTACACCTTCACTGAAATCATTTAATACTTTCCTGGAATTGCCGATCTCTACTGGTAAAGCCCAATCTCTATTAAAGGTAAAAGGAGCTGTTTACTTGAAAGCTACCACTTCATGACATCACAAGGACAAACAGAGCATTTGAGCTTTGGAGATGCAGACAGACTAATAATGCAAGGTTACTTAAACATGTATGAACGAAAAAAATATAACTCTGGGTATGATTTTGATGAAGTAACAGCTTTATATCTTGACTCAAAGCTCTCTAGAGTTAATTTAGTGTAATATAGGACCTTTAATCAACTTCTAAATGACATAAGATGATCAGGCCTTGTAATAAAATACATGAATATCATGCTTTTTTTTCTCCCGTTGGCAGCTCGGCGGTGCGCAGTCTGGAGAGCTTGTGTCTGCAGGTGACTGATCTGTTGCCGGGCTTACGCAGGATGCAGTCCGTCCTTCCGGAACATGGCTGCCTCCTGGTGTCTCCCGGGAACTACTGGCAGAACCAACGGGACCTGTTTGACGCCGACCCCGACCTTCTCAAAACCATCCACAAACACGAGCCTAAAGGCCTCCACACCTCCGCCACGCTCAGAGGTACGGATGAGATATGTGGATCTTAAAAGTGCATTTGTAACTTGTCCGGTGGAGAGAGTGCCGGTTCCCACACCCAATTTCAAACCAACGTGTTCATGCTGAAAATCAGGGCGTTCAGGAACCAAAGTTTTTTAAGCGAACTGTAATGACAAAATAGATAGCAGGTTATTTAAAATAAATAAGCATCACATGGATAGCACTTCTGGACATGTCGCTGCAAGGAGATATAATGTGTCTCCCAGCGCAGTCTTCACATATGACAAGAAAAATAAGCCTATAAATTATTGCGTACTGTTCATCTTGCATATATCCGTGTTTGCCTGGTGAGGTTACATCTTTGGGTTCGGTGTCGCTGCCGCAGATGTTGCAGCAGAGCTTGGTGCAGGTAAATCATAATTTGTATAAGTACAAATACTCGCTGGTGTCGATGAAGCAATTGTTATTTTCTTTGCTGTGGTATCCTCTTTCGTATGGCCTATATGTAGGAAGGATTACTCAAATATGTACGAATGAAACGAAACAGAACTCAGACAAACTCAACAGAACTGTTTTTGACATAACATAACATTTTGACATAACATTCTGACATGGATTAAAGTTAAAGTAACTTCACAGTCAATTTTGCGTAATCTAGGACCTTTAATAAACAAACAAATGAACTGCTCACACAAGATGTTTGGACCTTAGACTGTATAAAGAAGTGGACTGAGACAGATTTTGACCAAATGAAGCTAATTGGGGCTAGCAGTTATAGTGGCTATAGTGCAACCAGGTTCCTTATCTAGAAAACTGTGTGTGTATCAACTGTGTGTATATCATAGCAACCAAAGAGCCAATCAGGAGTGAGGGTGTTAAAGGTAATGTTCCTTCCTTCACACATCACTGACTAACCTAGTGTTAGTTGGAACAACCTTGGGGAAAGAAGGCACCGGAATTGGCTCTTATTAATGTTCATACCTTGATTTTTGGACAACATGTCAAAATATAAACTCCAGGATCGCTTAGAGAAGATTAAAACAAACATTTTAACGTCAGAATGATGAACCTGAAAGCAGCAGTTAGAGAGAGCGAGACACCATTTTTCAATTGGAACCAAAACTCCATGTAACCTTTTACTTTATACGTCTTGAATCTTTAGTCTTTATTTGAAGAGACAGTGTACAGAGACATTAAGCTCATAAAAGAACAGACGCTCCCAGAGGACGGTGTTAATCTTGTTTATCGTACATTTATCCAATTACAGGTGATTTACTGCTCAAAAACACCTTGAAAAGCATGCATTTTTCCTATAATTATTTCTCTTGTGAATCAATAAAGTTTGTCTAAGTCGAAGTGAGCAGAGTTGCCTGTTTGTGCACTTGTCTCCATGGAGATAAATAAATACATAGATAAATACAATTCTACACTGTGGACCATTCTAGGCAAAGCAATATAATCTCCAGAGAGGCAAGGAGATGGTAGAACCTTCACTAGAAAACATAGTTATTTTGTTTTCTGTATTTTCATGATGCTTTAAATTGTAGATGTTCATTGAAGGCATCACAACTATGAATGGACACACATAGTGATGTAGTAAAGTAGTAAAGTGTCCCCCTCTCTCACTCTCTCTGCTTCTCTCTCCCTCCTTCTCTCTCCCT